>VZSC01006077.1:12865-122520 GCA_013398225.1 Steatornis caripensis | reverse complement strand
CACCGCCACGCCTTGCTGGCCTGTCCTTCCTAAAAGGTACACAGCCATCCATTAATGCATTCCAGTCATGCAAGCTGTCCCACCACATCTCTGTGATGGTGATCCGGATGGTGATGGGGATCCGGATACACATGCACAAATCAAATGCAGATAGTGCATAAAACACTACTATTTTTCCAATCCTTTCCTGTGTCACTTTGCATATGTGCCCATGGTGCAGTGAAAAAAATCATTGCCAACTATTTTTGCTATAGTTTCTCTTGAAACAAGGATAAATCCACCCGGCTCACCTAATCTGCCTTTGGCTGTTTGTGTTGATGATTATGGAAAGCATAACATTAAAAATAATTCATCAGAGGTGTATTAATGCTTATGCCATCAGACATATTGATTTAGTGACACAACAAAGGTGCTTTGTTCTTCAATATATTCTTCAACAATAAGGTTGCTTCTGTTCTTCTCTATCAAACAGTACTAGTGCAGGCAGTTAGAGGAAGACAGTAGGCAGATGTGCAGGTCCTGCTCAAAAAAGGTGTGAAAGTAAAATTTCCACTGGATTCTTTTGCTAAAACCAGAAACTCTATCTTCCTTGTTTAGGCACCATAAAGCATCGTGACAGGACAACAGGAGAGAAAAGAAAATCAGAAAAGCACAGAATAGCAAATGTTTAGTAGCGTTCAACAACTTAAAATCAACTGGGTGACTTGGAGGAAAAAAGCTTGGTAAAAAAAAAAAATCAGCTTTCACTTGAATGCAAGATTTGGAAATGCTTCTGCTAAATGTCTGAATCCTTGCCAGGCAGTCTGGAATGTTGGCTTGATATTCAGTGAAGGCCAGAATGCAAGTACTGTCATGTTTCTGTGTGAATGCACAGATTTGAAGAAAATTATTGAAGGCTGAAACCTAGCAGACCATGAATCACCTTCATGTTGCTTAGTAATGCAAAATATGAAAGGTACAGAAATCCTCTTTTTGAGTACTTGCCAGAAAGGCTTCTCAAATCTCAAGCATCCATAAGCAGGTTAACACCTCCCACTTCTGACATCCACATGTGAAATGTCTTCTTCATTGCACCAGTATCAGTTGTGCCAAATTTGAGACCAGACAGCCAGCCATGTCTGCTGTAGGGGAAACCCACACAACCACAGCCCCCTAAGAAATCAGACACCATGACTGCTCTCCATCATATGACACAATATGCATTGACACTGATTTGTCATGCATATTTAAAGCCAATGACTTTTCCTGCACCTCACAAGAGGTTTACTATTCTATGGGGCCAACTTTTCTCTTCTTTTTCCTTCAAAAGGGTCTTTGGCCAACTTTCCCAGTAGAGAGATAGAAGGGAAAACAGGGACTGAAGGAGACTTGACTCCAGCAAAATGGAAGAGGTCTGCCTCATCAATGACACGCTGCGGTTGCTTTTTCCTTTCCAGGCCCCAAAGAGGGGTACTGAGAAATATGGACTCACGCTTCAGAGAGTACACAAGCCTTCAAGACTGCAGAAAAAGGAATTTTAGAGTCAAGATTATTCTACGATCACCCATTAGGGGGCATCTCTCCCCTTCACTTAGGGTTTCCAGAGGCTGGATCTCAGACTAGTTAGACCATCAGTCCCATCCTGCTCTTCTGCTAGGAGCCAAGCCTGCTTCTGACAAGTGCTCAGGAAATTATGAAGTTTGTTCTCTGCCTCACTTCACCTCTGAGTATTTACAAATGTCATGGGCACTGTTTGTTTGTGAAAGCCAGCCGGTTGTGGTATTGAGCGGTTTTTTTCTCCCTCCTGGTCTTTTTTACGGCCCATTATCAAAACCACTGCAGAGATCAAATTTAGCATGATCTCATCAAAATCATGCAAGAGCTCAGGAAGCCCTTTCCAAGTAAAGGAGGATTTGCACTTATCCTTGTCCCCAAAGGCTGACAGTGAGACTCAAAGTGAGTAGGCAGGTTGCTGCTGTGGTAATTAATGTTGTTTTCAGATGGGGGGGGGGGGGTCAGTTGGGTTTTTTTAATTCTTTTTTTTCCATTCAGAAATGCTGATAGCTCAAAATGGAAATTTTTCTTTGCACCTTTTCAGCTGCAGTCAAGTCCCTTCTCAAGTACGGTCTGCAATCTCTGATCAAAACCGGAGTAAATAAGTACTACAATAGCAGGAGGTGAAAGAACAACTGCCGCTGAGACACTAAGGTTAACTTGTAAGATCACTTGGCATATTCTTCTGGTATATTTGGCAGCCTTCCTCCAGGAGACTGATCCCTTTCTCACCCTCATAATCTCTACTGTTGAATTAAACATCTGTCTTATCCTTAAGGTAACTTTCCTGCAGACAGAGGCTAAGGAAAACTGTAGCCAGGACTGCATGCAAGGGCAGGTAACAAGCACGTGTAGAGGTATCAAACTGCTTTTGCATAAGAAATACTCAAACATACCTGATCTCTCTTTCCTGGAAAAGAAATTACAGAGGAGGATGTGAGAGAAGGCATGAATGGCCCACAGAAAGTGAGTAACAACGGGCTCGTTTGCTATTTCTTTCAATACAAGAATTAGAAATACTAGAAATAGCATAAAAACCAGTGGCTAGCAAGTTCAAAACAAAACAAGGATGGACCTTAACAGATGAACCATGATGAATCTAGATACAGCATTTGAAAATATTAACGCCTCCAGGTCTTTACCCTGGCCCACTGCCTGTGATAGCCATCTCTGAAACATAACTTGGATGATAAAGAAGATCAGAGAGAAAAAGACTGACTCAACTGGACTATAAACCCTACTTTCCATATGTGTTACCCTTGCTAGGAAACAACCTGGAGATGAGGATCTATCGCGAGAAACAATGAACATTCAGATAAATACTTACCATGGGATTAATTTTATGTAAGATTGCCTAACTGCCATGCAGAAAAAAAGTGCAAGATAATGAGTCTAGACACTCTTTGTAGTCAGTGGAGTAATGATAAGCACACACTTTAACTCATCCTGACAGATGTGTTTGAAACAGGTGGGATGATCTACTCTGTTGAGGTGAAAGCCACCATAGTCAAAAGGGACCAGGTAGTCTAAGCAAGTAAATAAGACTCTGAAGTCCATTGGGAGGTGCTGGTCTCCAAGCGTGACTGTCACTGCCTCTCTTAGACATCTCTCTCTCAGTAGTTACGGTTTTCTGCAGATGCAACTGTCCTTGCACCGCCTGAAGAGGGAGCCTGGAAAACTTCTAAGACCAGAAAATTCACTTTAAAATCCCACAGAGAACAGAATTTCAAACCAATTCCAAACTGAAAATTATTTATTGTAATAGGCACAAGCCCAGATTTAACAGGTTCTAGGCAAAATCTGTTTGATTCTGAGTAGTACTTGTTCCGAGCAAAAATGTAAAAAGAAAAAAAAATTACGCTAGTCAAAAGACAAAAGGGCAGTTACAACTTTAAATGAGTTCTCCATTCCTTTGTCAGTACAAAATGCAGAGTGTTTTGTTAAGCAATAAGAAGGCAGAAAGAACTGTCTTGGTAAGAGTATGTGATAAGAGAGGCCAGAGAGTATTGGCTGGTTTATTGCGCATTTGTATAAACAAAATGACCTGATGGATGTGGTTATAAACCAATTCCCTCATCCAAAAATCTAAATCTGTCTCCACAGCTCAATCTTGAACAATCTGGGTTTTTTTTTCCATTTTGTGAAGTACAGATTGTGGTCCAGAAGATTTGGTATGAGTAAGAATTTTATTATACATTTTCACCTTGACATAGAGAGCAGGGATTTCTTTATGGGAGAGACTGTGGCCTTATCACTTCTTGTGCCTGTCTAATTAGTCATGTGCTAAGAAAAGAAAGAAGTGCCTGATCTGCTACTGTATACAAGAATGAACACTCCTGTAATAATGTCTATGACAATGCCCAAGCCTTTTAGCTGACAAGAAACTGCTTGCTTTTTTAATTGTCCCAATACAAGACACAGCTTAAGGCACCAGGCCGAAAGAATTTGGATTTTCTTAGTTTGGAGAGGAAAGGCTGGAGGAGGTACAAAACCAGCTTTGGAGCATCTTAGAAATTGTTTCAGAGTGGAAGAGAACAATCTGTTCTCTGTGTCCATGATGGCTAGGTCAGGAAGCTTTGCACTTAAATTACCAAAAACGAGTTTCAGATTGGTGATTAGGACAAAGGTTGTAACAGAAAGGGTAGTGATACAATAAAATTGATTGCTTGGAGCAACAGTTGCCTCCCCTGGGCGTCCTTAAAGATAGGGTAGATGTCAGTCAAGGATGGCTTAGTGTTGCTTCAGCCTAAGGACATAGACAGGCACTGCATAACCTGTCAAAAGCTTCTTTGATTCCCAGTGGCACTCTTTTCAGTCTTATTCTCATAACTGGAGTTCATTATCTACTGTACTAGTTTGACTGGTTCAACTGTATTGATCTAATGAATCATTCTTAGTTCTGGCCTTAACAAAATCATTATCTTGTTCCAGCTTTTATTGGTTCACTGAAATGGTAGTAGATTAGCTCTGTAATATGCCTGCCTAAGCATATTTTTTCCCTCAACCAATTCTGAAAATAAGTGTGGGTAGCACTAGCTAATTGCAATGAAGTCAAATACTGCTGGGATGCAGAGTATTCAAAATGAGCGGTGAATAAAGCCACTTAGATCTCATTCTAAATTAATATTCAGCTCCTATGCACTATTGATAGCATTGCCAAACATAGCTAAATGCTTCACTTTTTCTGAGCCACAGATAAGCAGACATAGGACATCAGGAAAAGAAAAAGCAAACACAGCTTGCCCCTGGCAAGCAAAGTGGCAAGGGTGAAAGAATCATTTATGACTATATAAAGTTTAACTTCCTTACTTCCTCCACTTCTATTCTCTTTTCTTCAATACTCCCAGCTATACAGGAGCCTTCTGTTAAGAGGGGAGTTCAACTTTGGAGCCAGGTTGATCTTATGACCTTGGCTTGCCTATTTCTCTGTAGGGCAGAGTGCAAGGAATAAAGTTTTCTTTGGACTGGTTTCCTGTGCTTCATTAAAAATCTTACGTTGAGCTCTGTAACATTCAGTACATGTAAAATAATCTGTCCACAACTGAGATCTCTTCATAAGCCAGCCCAGTTAAAGTAAATCCTGAACCAGGAATTCAGACTAGCATTAAATATGATTATGCTATCCATCTAAATACTCACTTTGAGATTTGTTGTGGTTTTGTCACTTTTCCAGAGCGGAATCACTAAACTGAAGAAAGCCCTCCAGAGGACTAGTTAGTCCCTTCTTCCTAGTGACATGATTTCAGACAGATGTTTGTCAAACCTACCTTTAAAGATATTTGGTAAAGGAGATTCCCCACCCATACCCACACAGTTATTTCTAGTGCCTCATTTTTCACTCCATTGGAGTTGGGAGGCTTCTTAAAGACTAACCTTGATCTCTTTACTCCAAGGTAAGAACATGACTTCCTATTCTCTTCTCCATGGATCTTGGAGAACAGCTTATTTCTAACTCCTCCAAACATCCTCTTGTATTTGTTCCCCACATAGGTGTTCACTTTCTCAGTCCAAGCCAGCTCAAAGTGCCTACCTCAACCCAGTTATGTACTTCTTGTCATTTAGAGTCAGACTGACAAATTAACCCTTTCTATAACAGAGGAGGTCTTCCTTGACATCACAATTGTAGCACTTCATCAGGTAGGCACACTCAAACTAATTTTATCCCACTTAGATCAGACCATGTTGTTGACATAACTGTGGAAGCAAACAAAACCCATCTGAACAGAGAGGAAGATGTTGCACAAACTCAGGACTACATGGCTGGCAGGCTTTGCGGTAGCTGTTTCGAAGCTAGCTCACACATGGTTATGTGAGCTCTGATCACAGTAGAACAACTGAATGTATGCAGCAATGGGTGACCAACTGTTATCCAAATGCAGAAGGTAGGGTTCAGTTGCTTAATGACATTTGAGACGTTAAATGTAACCAAGACATCCACAGAGGGCTGGCGAATGTCACAGAGGACCTTTCAGCAGGTGGAAGCCAGATCTGTGAGGGTTTCAGCTCATATTTGAAGGGGTACCAAATGCTTATATCTAGGCAACTGAATTTCATTCAAGATGTCCATAGTTTGATTCATCCCATCCAAAAGAATATAACTGAAGTGGGGCAAATCAGTTTTTCTTTGGAGATGCCTATTTCTCTTCAGTGGTACAAAAAGGGCCTAGGCAACAGTTCAGATGTAAGTACCTGAAGCTGGATGGGATGAGTTCCACCCAGGTACTTCTACAAGACTGGCACATGGTATACAGATACTCATACCATCTCACTATAAACTAGCTGAGGTTGCAGGAACCAGCTAGCTCCCACAACATAGAGCTGTGCATGGGCACATATACCTAGATTTATCATCTGTTTAGGGAGACAAATTAGTTTATACACGGTTCTATTGGGCTGCTAATGGAGACCCACTGCTGATCATTGCCTAGATATCTTTCTCCATGGATGGTCTGCACTGTAAGTAAAAACATGAGTCCTGTGTTTCTGAGGAAACATACAAAAGATATTAAAACTGTGCGGTTTGAAGATCCATGCAGATTAAAGATGTCATAGCCGATCTGTTGTTTCACTCACGCTAGAGCAGCCCTTCCTTTTCCCATGTCCTCCATTGGTGCAGTAGCGCCAGACAACAAGGTCATGAGAGCAATTCAGTAGCTATTTTAGTTCCTCATCACAAAGTCACGGGTTGTGCTGCAGCTCACTGCAAATTAATTAGTGATGCTGCTTTCCCAGTTTATTCCACTTGCCCTGCCATAAAGTGCTCTGGTCCTAGAGGTAATATTTCTTCCCTCATGCCCTGCAAAGCAATTAAAGGGAACAAGTTAGTGGTATGTCTACTCCATCTACCTGGCTTGATTAACCCCTTCAGTGTACTTTTTAGGGGAAGAAGAGAAAGAATTTCACAAGTCAGTTCCAACTGTTGATACCAAACATCTAGACCCAGTGCAATAGCAACACAAAAATATAGATGGTAAAAACCAGAAATTTTGAGCCACTGGACTAACACATGTGTTGCTCAACCTCACATGATTAACAGTTATCAAATGTCAGTAAATTGTTTTGAATTGCAGACCAATGCTTATGATTGATAGTACCATCACGTATCCTGTGCCCTGAAGGATGTAAAGTAAATTGTATGATGTAGTGGGCAGTGGTGCTAGACTGGCTAATTAGCATCATTTTGAGCAAGCAACACTCTTTTTGCCATCTTTTCCCCTCAAGTACCGTATCAACAAGTAACATGAGTGAATAGTCCTCAGAACAGGACAACCACATATATCTGTCACACAGAGACTTAAACTCACAGCTGGGCCATGATACACTGGTGAAAATAACTCTTGCACTGCTATAACCAGCTCACACTGCAACAAAGAGCAATGAGACATAACCACATGAAATGGAGAGCTGTGGGAGCTGACGATGTGATTTTTCTGCTCAATTACCAACACTTGCCAGGCTGTGAATAGTATTATCAGTTACTGGCTGGTGATAGGTGGGAAAAAACAGTGTAAAACTCCCTTAACTGAGTACACCATCCTGAAAAATTTTGTTCAGGTAGTCAAAAGCTGTGCAATTTGGAGTCCAGGTCATTGACATGAAAAGTTGTCTTACTAGGGAAATACTGGGAAGTCTCCATATCATTCTGTAGCAGGGAATTTAGAAGAAGGGAGTATGATGGAAATTAAGAATTTATTTGGAAAGAAAAGTATGGGATTCACTTTTCTCACATGGGAAATGTGAGAGAGTTGACCTCTTGCAAGGCCAAATTGAAATTCAACTTGGCTTTAAAAAACAAAGAGAGTAACAACAAACAGTCTTACTGGAGCTGTGTCCTGTGAAGTTGAAAAACGTAATTAGTCACAGCTGGTCTCTAATAATTTCATACCACAGGGCTTTGGGAGCCTTTATACAGTAATTAGAAAGAGCTTAGGCCAAATTAGTACTGGTTAAAAGATAGGTTGCTTCAAGGGAAAAAAAAATTGCCATGCAAGTTCATGCCTGCAAAGAGCTTTTCAAAAGGAAGAGGGAACGTGTTGATTTCTGCCTGAACTGCCTCCAGCAATTGCTAAACACATTCACTGCAACCCACCTGGCAAGGCACGGTGCTAGGGACTGTCTTGTTCCCTTTGTCCTGCCAGAGCTGGCCCTGGGTTGACCAGGAATGTAAACCAAATGGAAACACTGAGAAAAGGGGCAAAATCATGCTGGTTCACTGGCTCAGGCAATGAGAGCATTGACCTGAGTCCTAGGGTCTTGTCCCTGCTTGCGTGACATTTACGTCTTTCATGTTAAACAGCCACTGCAAATCTCACCCTTGTTAATATTATTAACTGGCTGACCCAGTCTTAGGCTTAACACAGGGTAGTAAATCTACAGAGAAAACACTACCAGCAAGCTCTTTATGCTGCTTCAAGCTGATACGTAGGGAATTTTTAAAGGGCAATGTCAGAAAAGGTTACGTTTTCTGGCATTTCCAAAGTTAGTCCCGGGGAAAATGAATGAAGCGTGAATGCACGTATGATCATGAGGGAAGAAAACTGCATGCGGTGTTGTCAAAAGCAAGTGTCATCTCAGGTAGCTTTTGCTACTGATAACTTAAATGTCTCCCACTGAATTTACTATCTCCCTCTGTACAATCAGTGTTGAGAAATAGACCTTTTTGGGGATATCTTTAGATGTCTGCAGCAGGAAGAGATGAATGTCACCCTCTGTTCAGCAAGTCTTCACTGAACCTTGTGAAAGACCCAATGGTCAGACCAGTCTGACTGGAGCCCCAAGCACCAGACAATTTATTCAGCCATCCCTCAGGCAGAAGGATCCACTGGAAGCAGTCTGTCAGGTTGCGTCCAGCCAGGTTAGTACTCCACAGAAGACTGTAGAGGTAATAAAAAGACATGATTTGAATGTTCAGCTGCTCCACAAATAGCCTAGTGGGTATGCATAGATGTAGGTATTCTCAATGGAGATGTCCAGGATGGTACGAGTCAAACCAATAGAGATTAAACTGCTTTCTTTCCTGCTGCTTTGAGTGGTATAAGGTATCGCCAAAAGAAAAGGAAAATTTGCATAACTACAAGGTGGGGAAGAGAAGTCGAATTCCCCTCTTGAGTATCCATAGGCCATAAAGGGAGGCTGGACATAGATGCCTAATCTGTACATTTACTTGGATGAATACTCCTCATAGTAATTTCGCATACAAAGCTCTGGTCTTGATCGTACTCTTCATCCTACTACTTTGCCTTCCTCCACAGTTATACCCTGCCACCTTCTCTTCCCTTGACTTTTGTCCTCATCTCTGAGGTTTAGTGCTGCTCTTCTCCGGCTCAGCCAGGAACCAGCCAGCATGGTCACTAAGAATGCAAGACAGAAAGCCTTTCTTCCATTCCTCCCAATCCTGGGCATCCTTGTGATCTCAAAGGAGCAAAACGGAGAGAAAGTCCTCTGAAACCATGTACAATGCATAGCAGCAGAGTTAGGATGAATGAAAGAAAGAAGGTTCAGATACATTTGTTTAGCATCCAACATATATAGCGTGCACCAGGTCTCCCAAATGGTCACCATGAGGCTGCAAACATTTATTGTGAAGATGGATCCCACAGATGATTGACCATGGAAGTGTCTGGTAGGGATATAGTGGGCTGTCACAGTTTAAAGCTGGACTGGCTATAAAATGCATGACAGATGCTCCTTGTCAACCCCCTCCCTCCTCAAAATATGGGAAAGAGAAAAAGGAAAGAGGCTTGTGGATTGGAAAAGTTAAAACAGCTTTAATCTAAGTACAATGATAATAGTAATAAAAAGAATAATAATGACATATATACAAATATATACAAAATTGATATCAAGCTCCTGTCTCACTGACCATATGTTACCCAGATGCTGTGGGGCATGCCCCAGGAAAGCCCTGGGCTGTACTCAGCAGCAGACAGGAACTGGATACAGAAATGCACAGATCAAGATCGAAGGCAGAAAAATCAGGCAGAGTCCTCCTCTGACACTTGAGCAAGGAGCTGGGCAGAGCTGCAGAACAGCATCCTGCCACATAACCAGGACTTTACTGGTAGCCCCATGCTGGGCTCAAATAAGCTCCTGGGCCATGGGTGTGGGTGGAAGCACCAGGCGAGGCTGCTTAGGGCCATTAAAGCCCATGAGTGCCCTCAGGCCCCTGGCTGTACAAGGGGAGGGAGTGACCCTTACAATCCCCCAGCTTTATACTGAGCATGGTGTGTATGGGATGGAATACTGCTTTTGGTCAAACCAGGACATGGGCCTGGGAGAAATGGAGGAGTTACATGATAGTTGCAAATCTCTCATCCAAAGGATGATTTTCAAAGGCTTATATTTCTGCCAAATGTGTGTGAATTTAATTTTAGAAAGAGACATGACTCCAAATTCCAATTTTTCTTTTTTTTTTTTTTAAACTTGGGCAAAGCAAAATATTTTCCCTTACCTTATTTATGGAAACTGCTGGATCATGTTCACTTTCTCTATTTAAATAAAGAACCTAAACCCATTCCTAGGATCTTTCTGCACAGACAATTCAGCATCGATGTTAAGACACTGAAATGACTTGTTTACATTCAAAGGGTCGTAAAGCCTTACCGTGTTGGGAGTATTCATATGCAGGCAAACATTTAATAAAGGAGGAGGACAGATTGCCATGGCAACCATACATCTACGCTCCTAACCACCACTGTGCACCTCCTGTTTCCACTGATGGCAGCCCTCTGTTTTCTTTCATCCAGCCAACAACATCTTCCTGCACTCGGAGTGACTCAACCCTTCCCTGTCCCAGTCTGTCACCTAGCAAAAGCCAACGAAAAGAAAGGCTTCCCTGAACCTGCCCCAGCAGTGCTGCTTTAGAGTGCTTACCTTTTTCTTTCAGGATTTGTCATCAGAAACCCGTACATTTCTCTATAGTTTCTTTGTCTTCCCGTAGTAATCACTGTGTGACAAACCATGCTGCTTTTCTTTACTAGACCTCACAAGCATCTTCATTCCTATACTGCAAAGTTCCATGTGACAGGGATGCTGTGTGCAGGTTGTCACTTGTATGAAAGAAGAAGGGACACATAAATACACTTAATGGGTCTTCTCACACCTCTCTTTTGGCAGAAGGATGAACCTGGGGGGAAGATGTCTTGGCTGAGTCCTCTGAGAACAGGGTCTTCCTAGGTGACTCACTGCTCATTTACACCACTGCTCTGTGACTTCTGCCCCACCATGTCATCTTTCACCTGTGCAAGACCCACCTAACAGATGACAGCTCGAGCTGACAAGCTGCTTCTGGACCATGTGGTCACTGAGGAGTATCAGCTTTGACCTCTGTGTGTGAGGAAGCAAGATGAAGTTGCAACTGGTTGGGCAGCTAATAAGGTAACAATATGATGAAATGTCAGGATGCTACAGACAACAGATGAGCACTCATATATATTATGTATATGGTTCACCCTGACACTATAAATAGAAAAAAAAAAAGATTTTAGCAGAATTGACAAAAAAGAGGGAATTTAACAGCAGAGCAATATCATAAATACTAAATAAAGGTATAAAATTAAGAAAGCCAGAGGCAATAGGGAAGATGCAAACAGAGGAGTGCTGTTCATACAGAAAGGCTTGGAGATTATTAAGGGGAAAATTTCAGAGGTGGGGGAAAAAGGGGGAAAAAGGGAATATAGCGTGGAGCAAATCATGGGAACAGGTCTGTTCAGCAGTCTCTGTGTACCAGGACCTCCATGCCTGATCAGTGCAGCTCAGAGCAGAGCAATAAGCTCACTGTTTCCACTGTGTTTCTATTTCACTTATTTCTGTGGTTAGGGGAGACCTAGAGTGTATTAACCTGCCATCAGCAAGGGAATACCGAGAGCTGTCTTTTGCCATGGGTAGGGGAACACTTGGTATGTTCTCCACCCAACAACATTACTTCTTCCTCTCCTTGAACAGCATGAAGACTTAGGATGGCTGCTTTGTCACCCAAAGGGTGAGAGAGCAAACTCCAGACTGTTTGTATATGTTTAAAGAAAACTGGAGGCTTGACAGCTTGTTGGAGTGGGACACCCTGGAAGTAGTCCTGGGATCATTTGCAGAGAGTAATTACAGTGATGGAGGATGTCAGGGTAGACGTTACCTTCTGGTCCCAACAGGTTGCACATACCACTTTGTGTCCACTGTTTGCCAACTGCAAAACTGCTACAGGTCTTGTTTGAGAAGCTTGTCTCTTTATATTAAGATGTGGCAGTTCCTAGAGCTAGAAGCAGGTAAAAAAGCCATTTTCACCAAATGTACAGCCTTGGCAAAGATTTTCTTCAGTGTAGGTGAAACATTAGAGTTTGGAGGTGAAAGAGAAGCTAAAGGAATGTGTCCTTTTTATCTACTTGCGCTGAATGTAAGACTTTAAAAGCTCCCATAATAGTCAAAATTATTAGCAATTTTTCCACAGGGTCCTGTTCAGAACTCTTCTGCAACATATAGGTTCAAGGCATTTGCTGTAGAATTTGTGAATAGACTGTGTTATTTTGGAAACAGATGGTCTGAGTAAGTCCTTGCTGCCCTTCCCCAAGGTTGCAACCAGCTCTCATAGCTCTGGAGTTGGAGGTCTCAATTATTCTTCCCTTCCATAAATCCAGGTGTCCAAGTAGTCTGTCTGAAACAGTCATTGTACTTACCACCTTCAGCCATAGGCCAGGACTTAATTGAGTGAGGGCTGATATGCCATACTAAAACATGGCTGCAGTCCAAGGACCTCATAATGATAACGACCTTACTGGTACGTTCTAATTAGAGATTTACAGAGAGCTCAGCAGGCTATCGGCTCAGTACAGCCCTCTCCTATTCACAGTCAAGAAGATAAATCACTTAAAACTTGGTAAAAGTAGTTTATTAATTTGATAAAACAGGTACTGAATTTATCACGTATTCTTCTACATTTGTTAGTGGTGGAAAGAAATCCCAGATCCAAAGATGCCTATTGACTTCATGATGTAGTGCAACTTCATCCAAATTTTACAACTTTTATCTGTTTCCATGGATTGCATATATAATGCTTGTGCACATCAATGTTCAAACTACAGAAACATCAAGTGCCATCCTGGATGTATTCCAAATTCAACCAAGATACGTATGTCTGGAGAGCAATCACCACAGACTCTCCTCTGTCATTTGGAGAACAACAGGTAGCTCCAGAAGCTGGTTCAACCCATTAGAGATCTGACTTACTCCCTGGATGCCTTTCTCCAATAACTGGAAGAAGTCTTGACTATGTAAAGTCCTAGTTCAGACATCTCATTTTAGTGCCCACAGCCAAATGGATGACTCTGGGCTTTTATGTATGAGCAATGAGAGAAAGCCCTGCCATGGAGAAGACTCTGTTCTTAATAGGCAAAGCAAGAAAGAGGCTGGGTTTAATAAAAGAGTTAGTGTTTGCGTCATGCAGAACTGGACTCAGTGGCCACTCATGTCAGCTCCTTTTGACATTAAGCTATTTAGATCATTGGTATATTTTCATCACAGAAGTGAAGGGAGGCCCAGAGAGATTAAACTGCTTGCCTACATTCATGTGGAGAGTCTGTGGACAAAATGAAGAATGGGAAAAGATCTCCTGGGGCCCTGTCTAATGGCTTAACCACGAGATACTCATTCCTTCCACGCTGTGACTGCTCGCTTTCCAGCTGTCTTGCACACTCAGGGTCGAGGAGAGTTTGAATGCATTTGGGTAGCATACGGCACAAGCTGAATCCCTGCCAGGTTTTTAGCCTAAACTTGTGATGTCCTCTTTTGAAGTTTTAAATGAAGTGGAGCTAAAATTTTTCTGCTTTTAAAAGTCAGTTTGGTTATAGTCTTCTCTATGATGCTGGTCTTCCTGGTTCCAATCAGCTTTAAATCGTGACATGGTGGTGTGGAAATTGATAGTCTCGAACCCTATTCTTGTAGGATATCCAGTCAGACTACAACAAAACTTTGTATCTTTTTCTTCATCCTTCTCTCTCTCTCTCTCTCTCCATACCTACTTACCTACCTACCTACCTACCTTCCTACATGCTTCTTTGATAAATACATCCATCACTTTCATCTCTAAGTATGTTCAACTTGGACACCAAGATGATTAAATTGGGTTGTATCAAAGGAAGCGTGGCCAGGAGGTTGAGGGAGGGGATTGTCCCCCTTTACTCTGTTCTCGTGAGACCCCAACTGGAGTACTGCATCCAGCTCTGGGGCCCCCAATATGAGAAGGACATGGATCTGTTGGAGCAAGACCAGAGGAGGGGCATGAAGATGATCAGGGGGCTGGAGCACCTCTCCTATGGAGACGGGCTGAGAGAGCTGGAACTGTTCAGCCTGGAGAAGGCTCTGGGGAGACCTTATAGCAGCCTTCCAGCACCTGAAGGGGGCCTACAAGAGAGCTGGAGAGGGACTTTTTACAAGGACATGTAGTGATACAATGAGAGGTAATGGTTTTAAACTGAAAGAGGGTAGATTTAGATTAGATATTAGGAAGAAATTCTTCACAATGAGCATGGTGAGACACTAGCACAGGTTGCCCAGAGAAGCTGTGGATACTCCTTCCCTGGAAGTGTTGATGGCCAAATTCGTTGGGGCTTTGAGCAACGTGGTCTAGTGGAAGGTGTGCCTGCCCATGGTGGGGGCGTTGGAACTAGATGATCTTTAATGTCCCTTCCAACCCAAACCTTCCTATGATTCTATGAACCAGCAATGTGCCTTTGTGGCAGAGAAGGCCAGCAGCATCATGAGCTGCATTAGGCAGAGCGTTGCCAGTCAGTTGAGGGAGTTGATCCTTCTCCTCTGCTCAGCACTGACGAGACACATCTCACCAGACAGTCCACTATTGGGCTTCTCAGTACGTGAGAGACATGGCCTTACTAGAGGAAATCCAGTGAAGGTCCATAAAGTTTGTTTAAGGGACTTGAACATGTTTCCTATAAGGAAGGTTTGAGAGAGCCATGACTGTTCAGCCTGGAGAAGAGAAGGCTCAGGAGGTTATTGTTCTTTGACAGAAATACCTGGTGAAAGGAGTGAAGAAGACTGAGACAGACTCTTCTCAGTGGTGCCCAGTGACAGGGTAAGAAGCAATGTGAACAAAAAATTAAATAATGAAAATTCTGCTTCAACAGAAGAAAAAGCTTGAGGTAGACAAGCACTGGAAGTGGTTGTCCGGAGAAGTTACAGTCTCCATCTGTGGAGAAATTCAAAACCCAGCTGGACATGACTCTAGGCACCCTGCTGTACACGACCCCCTCTGAGCAGGCGTGTTTGACTAAATGAACAAGAAATCCAAGGCCAAAGCACACCAGCCTGTCAGCTGGCTGGAACAGTATGGATGCAGTAGTAGCTCACTTTGCTCTCATTGAAGCCTCATGGGCCAAGGGTGCTGTGGTTAGGATCTGCAAGACTACGACTTTGTCTGTGCTGAGTCAAAGTGGGGAACCTGCTCAAGTAGCTGGGGCAGCTTGTCCAAAAATAGCTGTTTTTACTTTCTCCTTTCTTCTTTCCTCATAACTCTCCATCTTGGTGGGGCTTATTCCCATGATAGGACTGTACCAAATTTGGTCTCCTGACAGTGAACGTCCTTTTCCCTCATGCTTTCAGGTAATTCTGGATATAGCAGCTCTTAAAAAAGGACAGTTAGGTGGAAGATAATGTCAGCTTTGCTGTCCTATCCCCATCTGGAGTTTCAAAATGATACTTTGGCTTAGCAGTGGACTGTGGAAGTGAGTCCAATGGAGAATAAAGAAGACCTTGAGAAAAGACAGTGGTATGGTTATGCTTCAGCTAAATCAAGTTTTAATTTTCTCCAAGTAGATGTCCTAATTTGCAAATTACTCTTCTGGGGTAGACATCCTGTGTCCCATATGTAGTTAAAGTATTAAAAAAGCCTCTTGGGGTCAGGTGGGAACTTATTAAAAGTAGCAAACCACATATGTCCTTTTTCTTGCATTTATAGTTTGGGTTAAACTCCTCTGGTTTTGGTTTGTACTAAAAGCTTTTGCCTTTCCAAAAAAAGAGACTGGGCTGAGCTGGGCTTTTTATTTTTGTATTTTTTCCCCTATAACTGGAAGGAACATTGCCTTGTGTTTGGGTGGTCAAATATAGTTTCTGCACCCTGAAAGCAACCAAGGGTTGTTATTTTTTCATCTATCTTTCATAATAGCTGAAATCTCCCAAGAACTCCCCTAGTGCTGAATTCACAGGCTGTCTGAAATTTAATTGTGGGGTCAACATAGAACATTCTTCCTGGAAACAGAGATAATGAGGTAGAGTAGTAAAGATGGTTAACCAGAAAAGCAAACAAAATCAGCCATAGACATTTATTAGCATTTAAAATAGTCTTGTCGAGTAATATGTGTGTGTGAGCATGCAAGTGTATGTGTTAGGGGAGGACAAGATTTCCATAACTGGGTGTTTGAATAAGGGAATAACAGCCATTCAGGTTGGGCAAACAAGACCAAGATGTACCCTGTAATTTTCATAATGAGAGAATTTGGAGCAGGAAACTTGGGATCTGAGGTAAACTCAATACAACAGTCTGCCAAGGAAACAGAGTGGCCACATTAAGCATGGCTTAACATGGCTAAGGCAGCCTTTACCTAGTGGAAAGAAATTTTAATTACACTGTGTGAAAAAACAATCATAATCAATAGATCTCTACCTGTATCTGTCTATGTCACTATGTAAGCTCTTGGCAAGACAAGCAGTGCTAAAATCCATGTACACAGAAATACACACACACATACACTATGAAATGGCATTTTGTCTACAAAACGGAAAACAACACAAGTAAAAATTAAATTTTGCATTGAAAAACAGTAATGTCGGAAAATTTCAGATAAACAAGAACTTTGAGAACATTTTTTAATGGATGTATGTGTGCTAAGGAGGGATTTTGAGAATGTACATCTCTTTCCTAATGCCATAAAAATCAAGTGTAATGCCCCCTTTTCCCAGATGAAGTTATTGTAGAGAGAGTCCTGAAACTGAACGACGTCTTATGAAGAGAGACCCATATTCATGATTTCTGAGCATGGATAGCTAGCGTTAATGACAATGATCTGGGATGCCTCTTCTTTAGCTCTGCTTGCATAATGTTAAAAGAAACTTGATTTTGAAAAAGCTAGAGCTCTGCATTACTAAAAACTATTTAAGACTTATTTCCCCCCAAATCACTCATTCCCTTGGAAATGTCTTCCCGCCCTGCCCCAAATCAAAATCTCTAAGAAGCTAGGCATGGCTCTGATCTTCTTGAAGCATTGAAAATCCTGAATTTTAAACCCAGATTTATGCCATACATCTCAACGCAGTTATTATCTTGCAGATCTGTCACAGACGGGAAACTTTCTGTCTCGGTCGCCTTTTATTATTAATACGCTTCTGTGCTCATTTATTTTCTCAGAGCCAAAGGATCAAAGCATGCAGAACTAGCCTCCACAGACTGCACCATACCAAAGGATAAATATGTTTTCTTTTTAATTTTCCAGCATTCCAGTATTGAAAGCCAGCCTTAACAATTGTCCAGCAAGACTGAGTTTTGATTGTGCTTGTCTAAACTTGTTAATGAGAGCACTGCTCTTAAAAGTTAGTCTGAGAAAATTCCAAAATGAGAAATACCTCATTTCCTTTCTCAGTCCGCTCCTTTCATCCATCTCCTTCAATCTTTTCTTTCCAGCCCTTTCCCTTCTACTTGGTTTATTCCTATTACCCTCTATATATGTGTCAAACTAATTGCCGACTGTATTTCATGAGTTGATGAGTCTGGGAGACTAAGAACTGAAGAGTGCACCCTTTTTGGGACACCTCTACAAGATATTAATGCATGGTGAGTTGCCAGGAAATTGGAGGGTGGAAAGTGGCCCTTTGGTTGACAAAATACTGTCTAATTTTTGTTATTTTCTTGCCAGTTGCTCAGTAGCTTCCATTGAGGAGCCATCATCAAGTCCCAAGGGGATTTCATGGAATTTGTAATTGGTCATCCTCCTGTTTGTCTGTTAAAACTTCCAGCACACTGCTTCCTCTTTCTTTCCTTCCTCCATCTTCGACTGAAGCTTACCAGGAGAAATAAATTCAGGAGTCTGTGTCATCGAACAGAAGTGTCTGCTAGCACTCATAGGAGAGCTTCTGCCCACAAACAGGGAGAGCACGACCATGGTGGTATTCAGACCCATACGTACCCTATGCAATGGCTATCAAAGATCTTTCAGATGCTTCTCTCATCAAGCAGCATCTCTCTTTTTTTCACCCTCCAAATGTGTAACTTATTATGTCTTTATGTTTCATATATTTATGAAACACTTCTCAGTGTCTTACTCACATTTTTGGATAGCAAATACTGGGACACACAGTTCCTGAATAGGCACTAAAGCCATCTTAGTGTCTCTCATATTTATTTAAATTCTAGTGATTCTTTTCACATTTTATGCTGAAATAAAGCCACAAAAGTGATATTGCTTCTTTTTTCTACTGTACTTCACAGACATTTTCACATTTGCAAGCTTCGTATAATTTGATCTCATTTACATCTCTTTTGGCATGGGCAATTCCCAGCTCTCTTTTTCAGTGATTATCATTTTGGATCACTGTTAGCTGCCCATACTCCTCACCTCTTTTGGCCCCTTTCCACAAATCCTCTGTCTTCATGGATATTCTTGGCACTTCCCACTTGAGTGAGATCTGTGAATTTCATTCATGCTTGTGTTCGTTTCTCTGCCAGATCATGAATGAGGATGTTAAATAACACTGATCCGTGTGGATATTCCACTAAACTGCTTTCCTGCAATGCCATGTAATATTATGCATGATTCATTACCCTCTGTTCTTTGTTTTCAGCATTTCAGTTAATGATCGGGCTATGCAGCTGCTCACAGAGAGGCTGATTTTAATTTATGTGGCAAGAACGACTTCATGAGACATTGTCTCACATGCTTTGGTACAGACAGATATTTTATATCTACTGTAATCACTTTAATCTTGTTATTCTATTATAACAACAACAAAAAATTGAGTCCACGCGTATCTGAACACAATCTATTCTTTTATATTCATGCAAAGTCAATGAAAAGCACAACTAACTAAAAACAGTAGCTCCCCTTGTTGCAGACAATAAGAGATTGAGACTTTTATTAACATAATAGCTCAAGGTTGCCTTAGAATCTAGGACAGGGGTCTATCTGGAAAGAGGGTTGCTTTTCCACCACAGTATACAGCAGTGGCTCTGCACCTGCCTAAGACAAGCTAGTTAAGCAAACCCATTTTTATACTCTTCCCCAGGAAATATAATCTGATTTTCAAAATAGGACTAAATTTGGGTGTATTTTTGTGACGGGAAAGAAAGAAGAATAGAGATCAGGAAACAGAAGAAAGCATGGGTTGTGTAGGAAGAGAACACGGACAGTTTCTTACCAGGCTAACATGACCAGCTTGCTTTGTTTTTTAAAGGGAAGCCATTTCTTTCTCCTGTGCCCTTACCTCTGTCTCTTCTTCTATGTGCCCAGCTGCCTGCTCACTGTGTCAGTGCCTGAATTTGGTTAGGCACCTGCTGCTTTTATGAAGTTGCACCTTATTATTTCCTATGCTTCAGTTAGAACACAAAATCTCCAGAAAGATCCTGAAATTTCTTTTATTTTTTTAAGCTATTAAAAAACTCCTGGTTTTTGAGCAAAAGTGTAAAACCTCTCCTACCAGTGAAGTCTACAAGGTTTCCCTTGTTAAAAGCAAAACCAACATTTACCCTCAAAATAAAATGCCTTGCAGCAAAGAGATTCCAGAACTGGCACCTCCACCTCCCTCTTATGTCACTGCTGCTTCCCCTAAACCAAGCAGTGATGGGATGATCAGCTGGATACTGTCCTCCATCCTTCATTTCATAGCATCTTTTGCCAACTGAACTTCAAGAGGATAGTCTTTAAGAACGGAGATCAAATAAGAACCAGGAAACACGAATAAAAAACTATATTTTCTGATCTCAGGCCAGTGGAAAAGATGTCTGTTAATTTATGAATGAATCAGATTTGTGCTGGAAGCCATTTACAAGGAATGTGTTTTTGGTCTCTTGCTTCATGCTAGTCAAAGCAAAGTCACCTATTGATGTCAAGCTGCATCTAGGCCACCGCTGTTATGCTAACCTTAATGTTAATCCAGGCCCTCAGCATGAATGATTCACAAGTTTCATTAGAGCAAATGGTCTGCTGAAACCTCCAGACAACTCCTCTGGAGAGCTGAGAGTGTATTAGATTCAATAGACATCTGTATTTGGATTCAAATTACATTCTTAGCTATATTTCTCCTCCCACCACTATTAAATCTCCAGAAAAGCATAACTTTAGAAAGGAAGGCTACAATCCCTAACAGCCAAGAGGAATATTTACAAGCCAGATGGTGATACTTAAAATAAATAACGAAAAACGATGCAAGTTAATTTTTCCTCTCTTTCAGTGTGAAAACCTTACCACCCTTTCCTCCTGTCTCCATCTTAAGGTGGCTGAGTACTCTACCCTCACTAAATCCTTGTGCACTTATTAAATACCCTTTCCTAGCCATGCTAGAGACATTGGAAGATACACCTTCTGTCATTAGAAAGCAAAAGCTTATGTTTGTAAAAATAATAAATAGAATGGAAAGAAAAGTTCTCCCTGCTGTCCCCCCTAAATAATTTTCTGGTTTTCATTAACAAAAAAAGAATGCAAAAATGCAAAAAAAAAAATAAAAAGAGGATTTTGAAATAAAAATCTCTGGCTTTTGGCGGCCAACAGTTTACACTTTCAGTTTATAGCAAATGGATTTTGGCAACTGAAATCTCAAAATACTAGTGGCTTTGAACAAAACAAAACAAAACAAAAAGTAAACCAGAAAACCACTCAAAAAATCTTTCTCCCCAAATATACCTTTTTCTCTTCAAAAATCGTTTAGGATAAAATGCTTCATTTTGCAACAACCAGATGTTTAGTTTAAAAAAAAACAGCAAAAACTTCATATCTGGCCACCATACTTTGCTGTCATGAGAGCATCAGGAGACATCTGGGACTGGAGAGCTCTGTTTTGGACCGGGGCTTAACACTGTATTTTGTTGTGAGTTGCAAAATCAGTCTGTGGCTCATCATGAGCGAAACAGTGAAATTATAGGTCTTGTGTAATACAGTAAGTCCAACTGAATGGTCTAATAATCCTTTTTGGCACTAACATCTATGAATTGATAAAACATTGTGAACGTTGCAATGATACTGAGATGACTGTAGTTCCTTCCATGTTGTGGTTTCTTTGCATGTCATTCATCTGATGACATGCAGATGTCTAAAATTAAGCCAAAGAGTCCTACTTTAGCATTGCTCGGAAAACACAGTGTTGGAAAGCGTTTCTGTGTTCACCAGAGGATCTCCCTGGTATATCCTACTGCCACTTGCATGTACCCATCTCCTGTCTGGAGATCAGGAGTGTGCTGGGGTAAGAAGAAAACACGCCGTTCAGCTACTCCTGTTATTTATAGGAGACCTTCCTGCTGCAAATGGAGTAGCAGAATTAGCAGACTGTACTAACTGCACCCAAGGACTTGCTAAAAGACCAAAAAGTGTAAAAATCTGCATACATTCACCAGAGTTTCCTCAACACAAGGTTGTTCAACATCCTCATCACCAGAGGCCCAGACATTGTAAAAGCCTGTCAGTGTCTTTTGAGCAGTCAGAGCATTTTTAGCGGCTGGTCTTCAGCAGTGAAATACCTTTCAGAAGATCCAAAACTGAGTCTGATCATGACAGCACTCATAGTTTTGTGCTCAACCACCGTTCTGTTTCCAAAACTAAGGTAGAGATTATAGGAGAAAACTACAAGAGTGTTTTGTTTTGCAGTAGAAGTGCAGTTTGGTACTGAACCCCACAGTCACCTGATTTATTGTCCTTTGGTTCATTTAGTAGGATGACTTTGAATGCAATCCTTTGGGAGGAAACCAGAAGGGCAGCTCTACTGCAAGCACCCAACATATGCTCCCTAAGACTCTCATGATAACAAGAGGTTTTCAGTCTTAAGTAGAGAAGCCATGCTGAGGTCCTTGAATGCACCCAGAGGAGGGCAGCAAAGCTGGTGAAAGGGCTGGAAGGAATGTCCTATGAAGAGCGACTAAGGACTTTGGGTTTGTCTGGTTCAGAGAGAAGTAGGCTGAGGGGTGACCTCTTTGTTCTCTACAGCCTCCCAAGGAGGAGACATGGAGAGGGAGGTGCTGATCTCTTCTCCCTGGTATCCAAAGATAACACACATGGGAATGGTTCAAAGCTGCACTAAGGGAAGGTTTAGACTAGACATTAGGAAGCATTTCTTTGCAGAGAGGGTGGTCAAACACTGGAATAGGCTTCCTAGAGAGGTGATCAATGCCCCAAGCCTGTCAGGGTTTAAGATGCCTTTGGATAATGCCCTTAATAACATGCTTTACCTTGGTCAGCCCTGAGTTGGTCAGGCAGTTGGACTAGATGATCATTGTAGGTCCCTTCTAACTGAAATATTCTATTCTGTTCTATTCTATTCAATGCTATTCTATTCTATTCTATTCTATTCTATTCTAATGAGAGATCTAATTACTGTCTTCAGCTACCTAATAGGAGTGAGGGGAAGATGTAGACAGGCTTTTCTTGGGGGTGCACAGGAACAAGAATACAGGCAACAGGCACCAGTTGAAAGAAGGCAAATGCCCTTTAGACACTGGGAAATAAATAATTCATTATAAGATTAGTCAGATAGTGGAAGATAGGCCAAGAGGGGTTAGGGAATCTCAATCCCTGGACATATTAAAAACTTAACTAGACCAATTCCAGGAACCCGATCTAAACTGATTCTTCTCTGAGTGGGGAGTTAGACCTGACAACTTCAGAGATCTCCTCCAACTGAAAATATTCTATGGCAAGAGTCTGAACAAATCATTAGTCCTTGAGGCAGCTTCATACCACATGAGTGATGGCTAAATTCAGTCCAGACTAACTATATTGGGTATGAAACAAAATCCCCCAGCCACATGTAATGGATTTAGAGGGACCAGGCCATGAGCTTTTTTGATTAACTGATCTCTCTTAATAGCACCAAATAAACAGTTATGGTAATATATGAGAGACCTAAGTTTTCAGCTAGGGAAAATTTGTCTGTATCCAGTATAAAATTGTCTGGAAGCACCAAAGGCAAGGTTTCTGTAAACTGCTTGATAATCCTTTATGGCAGATTAAATTCAGGTATGGAGTACTTTGCAGTCTGTTCTCGACAAAACTTTATCTGGCTGTAAGGCATAATTTCGCATCTTTGTGCTATCACTATGGAGATGGTTTAGGTATTTAAAGTCTATAAGGTGACACAAACCCATTGGCATTCTGTTTCGTGCAATATGAATGACTTGATGTGGCAGTTAGCAACAACAGAGTCCCTTGTGCAGAAGAGGCTGGCTACCACCCTGCATCGGTGCATGGATCCTTTCTTGAAACTATTATCATTTTTCAATGTCACTGAAGTCAAAGAACAGTTGCACTGAACTCCTTCCATCTGTCAGACTGAGTACTCAGTGGAAACCTTTCCATGGGAACCAAAGAAGAAACAAAACATAAATAGAAGCTCCCAAAAGACATTCCTACCTGAATATGGAGAAGACAGAACAAGCTTTTCTATGAAGCTCTCATTTGATCAGAGCATTTAAGGACAAATGCATTGTCTATTAAACCTATTAAACATAAAAGATTGCTGGATCATGCCCTTCAATAATATTGTTTCTTATCATCGCACCTTTGCCATGAATCACTGAACAATACCCCTTTGGCACTCAGAGTGATATTATCTGCAGAAGCCAAAGATGACTGATGGGCATAGATTACTCACCATATTATGTTCATATCAGTCATGTTTCTCACAGTCTGTTTTATTAGTCCTTTCATAGCACTCCTTTCACAGTCCTTTTATAGTTTCTCCTCTTGTGAGATTAATAACAACCTCGACATTAGGGGTCTAGTACTGAAGTTCTAGTTCATTTTTTTTCTTATCCTAATTCTACCCCATTACTCATTTCAGTCATCTTTATAAAATGCTTTTCTAAATTAGACATGGATAAATAATGGCTTATTTTTTTGGCTTGAAACATGAACCAAAACATTATCAGGGAAATATGTTCTGAGTTGAAACAAAATAGTTTTACGCAGAGACTTTGGCAAAATAATAGCAGAAGGTCAAAAATCTGATTTGGGCCAAACTGATATTAGGTGTTTACAAGACAGAGTTTGTTATTATTTTGGCTTTTAAAAATAAAAACTCTGCTAAAAATCTATTTTAAACACAAATGTCAAAAAGTACCATTTCAAAAAATGTCAAAATGGAAAGCTCCAGCCAAAATATTTTTCTTTCCCTCAGCCAATTGACTATGAGTTAAAATAAAATAATCCAGCTATACCTAAATGCCTGCTACCCATCTCCTAGCCTTTTCCTCAGTAACACTTATTCTGGCTATTGTAACTTCTTCCTCCCTGTTTTTAGGTCTTTAGTCTGAAATCTCCATGGCAGTCTAAAAAAGTGAAACAGGGATTTGCTGATAACTTTTGGAGAGAACTGAGGCTTACCTCTTCCCAGAAACCCTTCCTCTCCCCCACTTTCCCTCCCTCTCCTATCAAATTCCTGGCTCTCAATGGTCTGCAGTGTCCAATTTGCTGACAATGCCTAATCTTCCTGCCTCACTGTCATAATTTCATCTCTAGCTGCCAAACACAGGCTACACAAAGAAATAAAACCCAGTCTTTTCCCTTTCACACAGCAGGGAGCTCCATAAAAATTGCCTCATTAACGAATATATAGCTGCCAACGATGCTCTTTAATGGCTCCCTTTCCCTGACATGCTTTATGGCTGCAAATGAAGACTGATCATAGACCAAAATATCCCCACTATGTAACTCACACAAATGAAATACCTTATTTATCTGACCATCCCCCAGCTTTAAAAAGACAACAAGCATGTCTATGCCATCTCTCTAATAACTGCACCCTGGGCTGTAATTACCTGTGCATCTAAATGTAAATGACTGAAAAGACAAGCATATCTATAGCCTGCAAAACACCAGCACTACTTGTGTTTCGTTCGTAGCAGAAGGAAAGGACACATCTGCTTCAAGCTGTTCTATTGGTGAGATCTTCTCATAAGGTTTAATCAATGCTTTCTGCAGTCTGAAGAGACTGGTGAAACTGTGTGCTGTAGAATGATGTCATGCGGTGAACTTTTGGAATAAAATTTCCATGGAAACATATAATGCTGAAGGGCAAAGCTATACCTTGGTGTTGATGCATCAAACTTTATGGAAGTATATCCATAAGCAATGTACTTCTTGGATCTTCTGCAGAGAATTTTCCTGAGAAATTCCTTGTGGTGTTCAGCCAAAATGCTGACTCCTTAAACTTCAGAATAACATAATGAGCAAAACAGTTCCTACCTGGTACATATTCAAGAGGTTTCACTTCAAGAGAAAGACTAAGGTTCATATTTTTGCCAAGAAAGATTGAACCAGATGATCGTCGAGGTCCCTTCCAACCTGGCATTCTATGATTCTACTATTCTATGATTCTACAATTCTATGATTTTGGGGAACAGAAAATTTTTGGTCAAGGGTATGAACTGATAGGCTGACAAAGGGATCATCTTAAGCCCTTGTATGCAGAAGATTTCTTTCTTTGTACACACTTGTAGATAACAGAGATTTTACAAAAAATATTATTTAAAGAGAGAATATAGAGATGCCCAAGAATATAGAGGTGGAGAGGCCTTGGATCTTACTGTAGATTTCCTCTGCAATCCTAGCCAAGTGTTTTGGTTTCTTTTATTGCTGCCACTCTATGGTCTCCCTTGTTTATTTAGAGAATACATTCTACGATGGAGACTAGGTTTCCCTGCCTTTGATCTCAAATGCATACTCAGGGAAGTAGGACCATTAATTTGAGATCTTAGAGATTATGTCTTTGCAGGATTCAGGAATAAAGAAAACAGAACATGACCTACCGGACTTTGATTAACTCTGAAAGAGTCCAAAACACCAACCTAGTGAAACTGAGGTCAAGCTGTATTTAAGCTCTTAATCAACATGTTTAATGAGAATGGGAAATTTTACAGGGAACACGTAATCACAGTATTTCAAAGATAGAGAAGTTGAAAAAAAAAAGTTGACTCAATCAAGGGAAACCATGAATGAAATCCAGGGGTTTCTAGTCTTTAGGGAATGTTTTACTTTCATAGACCACCCTGCCTCCTTTTAAGACAGCTCCCACCCTATTTCCTCCTTAGGCACTGAACAGCTCAACAGGACTATGAACTTCAGGCCAAAGTGAGTAGTCAACTGCATGTTTTGTTGCTGGCCTGAGTGGAGATCTTGGCTTTTTGCAGTTAGCCTGGAAAGGAAAAGGACGTTTTTGGAAATTGCGTTTTGACGTGCTTGCAGATTGATTGTTGCTCTAAGGATGCTATCTTGCCATGACACATTCATGAAATTGCTCAAAGTTTTACTACCCAACTAATTTTCCAAACAGCAATAAAAAATCCCAGTATTGTACATGTCACCTCAATTTACTCCTTTTTCTCAGCCTCGCACCTCGTTAAATTTTGATTTGTGCCTAGAAGCAATCACAGGACACAAAATTGCTCCAGTTAGTCTTAAAGAATACTAAGCAGTCCTTCAACGTTGACTTTGCTTTCTATACATATTAGTTTCAGGGCTCTGGCCTCTGAATTTGAGACAATACAACAATAATACTATAAAGTAATTGGCTCATTCCATATCTTCATTTCATTAGGAATTCTGCTATCAGTAAGAACATTTCCATATTGAGAGAACTTTTGGACAAAAGCTTTTAATTTTTTGTTTGGTTGTTTTTCTTTGGAAGG
This sequence comes from Steatornis caripensis, assembly GCA_013398225.1. Taxonomy (NCBI): domain Eukaryota; kingdom Metazoa; phylum Chordata; class Aves; order Caprimulgiformes; family Steatornithidae; genus Steatornis; species Steatornis caripensis. Next base: position 95,609 of record VZSC01006077.1, on the reverse strand, counting down.
GAATTTTGTTGAACATAATTTTTTGGTTTTAATATTTATTTTTCTAGACTTTCATTGCTAATGATACCTTACTTCCAGGTTGTGTGATGAGATCAGAGATGATTGTAAATTGATGGCCAGAACATTCCTCAAGTTTATAGGAGAACGACTTATAAATCCTCACTCAAATAATTTTGTCCTTTCAGTAAGACAGACTACTTTCAGTAGAAGAGACTGAAAGCAGATCACTCATTTTTGAGATTGAGGAAAGCAGTTTAGCAAGAACTAGGCTTAGCTTGGAAGATTTTCTATGAAGCTGTTGAGGTATAGGGGCTACTTCTAACAAACTAAAAAGCAAGCACATTGTCAAGAAACTTAAGCTCTCTATGTCAGGGATTGCAACTCCACTGCAAAATGTGTTTGGTTCTATAACTAAGGAAAAGCTTACATGCTGCAAAATTATGAAACCTTTTGACTGAGTACTCCAGTCACCGCAGCAACAGGGGAAGGCTCAGCATTCTCTTCTGTGTTCTGTTTTCTTTCTATTAAAATACTAGCACAGTTTTTGTTTTGTCCCACTTCACAGCAAAGAATTATTTTTTAAATGTCAAAAATTTTTTGCAGGATTGAACCAGAAAGCCATTTCCAGCCCAATTCTAAAAATACATATTGTGAAGCAAGCATCCTGCCTCCCCAAAATAAAATGAAGTATTTCATTCCAGTCAGTAAAAACTCACCTAAAACCATTTCCCTGACGTCTGGGCTGGGTATCACTGGATCAGACAGATCAGTTAAGCCCATCCTATCCAGAAACTGTGGCTATTGAAAGTATTTGTTATGGCCTACGTAGGCCTGATATCCAGCTGCTAGTATGAAAGGTATTGAAGTCCCTAAGTAAAAACTATTGGAGTGACATAAATCAGTTGTAGTCATGGAAAATAACAGAGGGAGGAAGAGCGTACAGTCATGAGGAGAAAACTTTCAGATTAGCACCATACCTCCAAAACATGAACAACACTGTTGTTTTTGCATGTGACAACAGATGTTGGCTTTCATAAATCAGGAGTGTTCCAATGAAGAAACGAGAGGCCTTTCTTAGCTGAGGTAGACGAGTACATTTCCAGAATATCAGTGACTCCTTCCTTTTTCTGGAAGACTTCTAAATGTCCTCTAATTATATGAAGTATTCAGGAAGAAAAAGGTGAAAAAATAGATGGGACAGTGTTCATTCAAAGAGTAAACTGTCAACAGCACTTTAATCTGGGAAAATGTACCTGAAATGGAATATAATAGAGATTTTAAAGATCATACATTGTACTGAGAAGCTGGATAGGACACATATTGTTTCTCCTTACATTAAAAAAATAGGGTAAGGAAACATCACATCTGTGAAACTATCAAATATTATGCTTAAAAACAAGTGAAACACAGAATTCTTTTCATATAAAGAATAATTCAATGGTCAATCTTGTTAGCATAGGATATTGAAGAATAAAATATAATATGGTCCTAAGAAAGGAATTGGAAATATTAATGGAATGAGTAGTGTTTGGTGGCTGTTAGAATGGGCATGACCTGCATCTGTGGAAGTCTCCCATCCCTGATAGTTGGAAGCCTTTGGCCACAAAAAGATTCATGCTATGCAAATTCTGTACATACAGACACTCTCTATACATCTGCTCCAAATGGCTGGAAGAGGAGATAAAGATCTAAAGATAAAAGGAATCTTGTCTAAGAAAATGGGTGTTTTCATGTGGCATAGTTAGTGCTGCAGCTCAAATGCTGAAGGTGTGTGTAGGAGGTTCAGCTGTCTATCCCTGGTAATTAAAGGTGAAACTGCTACAAGCGCAGCTAAAGGAAACCTTCCCATTTGATTATAAAACACATTAAAAAGGCAAAATATTTAATTTTATCAGGGATCATAGAATAATAGAAAGGTTTGGGTTGGAAGGGACCTTAAAGACCGTCTAGCTCCAGCCCTCCTGACATGGACAGGAACACCTGCCACTAGACCAGGTTGCTCAAAACCCCATCCAACCTGGCCTTGAACACCTCCAGGGAGCAGGTATCTACAACTTCTCTGGGCAACCCGTTCTAGTGTCTCACCACCCTCGTCATAAGGAAGAGATAAGCCATTTGTAGGAAGTGAAGGGGCAGGAATTTAAAATTTTTTCAAGTAGCTTTCCTTTTTTATAATGGCATCTTCAAAAGCCAGCTGTGGTCAGACAAAGGAAATACCACAAGGGACGCCATTCCTGTATTACTTCTGCCGCTGTCAGAAACAAGAAATATCAGAAATCTATTGGGAAAGATAAACCTTGTTCCCATTAAATGTTTTTGACTGGTCTTGTGGACATATTGCACCAGTTTCTGTTCTTGGTTTCCCTAACATGAATCAGGTTATTTAGATGGCATTCCTGGGAAGACAGATGCTCCAAAATCAGTCTCAGCTGATGCAAGCTATCTTCTGTAATCTCACACTGAATGGCCTCACCCATCCAAATCTGTACATTTCTTCCATCTCCATAAAGAACCAAGTCAGGCTCCAGAGGAGAAGTGCTTCATACAATGCTCAATCCAGACATCCACCAGGTTCTCAGGGTGTCCTTCTGTTACATTCACTCTGAACGGGGTCATGGCACAAGAGACTTTATAGGTCATCCTGCATCCCAAGGCAAAAAAGATTGGTATAAAATGTAATAACAGTGATAGTATTTGGACCTACTTTTTTTTTTTAACCTTATTTTAAGTTTTATTCTTTTCAACTGCTTTTAATTATATACTCAAATCCTTCCGGTAGCTTTAGAACCTTCCCCCTCCCTTCCAAGAGCACACAAATTAAAGAATGCTTCCCCTGTACTTAATTTATTAAAAACTAGGAATATAAACTAGAGGGTTTGGATTGCTTTTTTTTTTTTTTCCTCCCCAAGCTTAGACATTCCTCATTTTATTATTTTCCCACATTTTTCAACTACTGCATAAAGGGCTCCCATCTGTAGATTCATTTGAAAAACACAGGCCACAAATTCTGGCTGGGAGTCCAGCTTGTAAAATGTTCCCTGACCTTTTAGACAGAGCAGCACAGTATAGCTATTTATATAGATCTTTTTTTCTCTTCTCTCTTAGGAAAAAATAAAAAGGGAAAGAAAAAATTTTGGTGCAAAATGCTTTTTGCCAACTATGCTGCAGCAAGTAGATCTGGCATTTCCTTCACAGAGGTCAGCTGATGCTTTTCCTTCAAAATCAGCAATGTTCTTCTGATTTACACCGTGTGTGAATCCATCCTAAAGTAACACTTCGAAAAGTATATGGAATTCATTTATGTAGGTATGAGGATTTTTGTTTGGCTTGGCAACTTTCTTTAGAAAATCTACGTGTTGGACAATCTTCAGGGCTTTTCAGAAATGCTCAGAATGGATCAGGGTGGAAGGGGTGTAGGTGTCCTTAATGACCTTCCCGGGCTCCTGGCTGGTCTGCGTTCAAAGCCAATCTTACAGCATAAGCCTAAAGGCTGAATTTGCTGAGAACCACTCAACCTGTGTCACACATCCCGGGGAACAAAAGTGAGGGGAACTGTTCCTAGTGGTTCACAGGTGGGAGATGGCCATGTTTCTCCAGGTCTCCAGTATTTTGTGAGGTGGAACTGGGTGAGGTGTTGTCCTGGTTTGAGCTAGGACAGAAACAATTTTCTTTTAGCAATTTTAGCTTTTAGTTAAATCTCTTCTGAGAAACTGCACACTCTGATATTAACTGCATGTTTTTCAGACAGTAGCCACCTCTAGCAGTGATAAGGCTCAATGTTTATAGTTAGTGCTGGACCATCAGTAGGAATGGTATGCAGAAAGGCTCTTATAGTTATCTCTATGGAAACCAAGGTTGATACTTGCTTCTGCTGACCTTCTTACATGCTGGAAGAGAGGAAAAGGGGTCATATCTGTGACCCTCTGGTGGGGAGGAACGGGTTGGAGATGTGACCCAAAACTGAACAAATGGAGTGTTCCATCCCATATGCATCATACCCAGTATAAAGCTGAAGGATCACAGGGGTTAAACCTCTCTTCTATGGCTGGTGTCCAAGGAGAACTCTGTCCAATTCTTCTGCCTTTGATCCCGATCCATGTATTCCTGAATCCAGTTCCTGTCTGCTGCAGAGTCCAGTCCAGGACTTTTCCACAGCCTGCCCTGCAGCATCCAGGTGAAGTGATGGTCACCGTGGGAGCTCAATCTTAGTTTTGCATATATTTGTATATATTTATTTTTTCTATTATTATTGTACCTTATTATTATAGTTAGGGTAAACCTGTTTTAACTTTTTCAACCCCTAAATATCTTTCCCTTTTCCCCCCCCCCCCCCCCCACTTTGGGGAGGGTAAGGGTTAACAAAGAGAGAGCATCTGTCATCAGTTTAATAGCCAGCCCAGCTTTAAACCGTGACAGGTGTGAAACTAAGCTTCAGCATAGCCCACTGATGACAGTGTTTGCTGGCTTATTTCCCCCACAACTAGGGATTTGTGTACCCTGTGCCAGCTGGGCTCTGGCTAGTACCAGATTTGAACTTCTTATGCTACTGGTGAAGCTCAAGATCTGCCAGCTGGCCACCAGTATGCTGATTTTTCCAAATTTCAGTGCCTCTGTCTAGGAACTTCATAATTGCTAGAGTTCAATGGGACAATTAGCCCAGGGTGTAAGCCATTGGAAATTGAGGAACTAAAAGAACAGATTTTGGGATGTGGCCCTACCTATACGTGGCACCTTACACAGTATCCAAGATTTCATAGCGTCCCTTAACACTCAGCTGAAGAGTACAGCAGCCGTATTACCCCTGTTTTAAAGAGAGAGAGCTGAGGCTCAGCAGTGTAATTTTTCTGGACGAATGTAGGCATCATGCTAAAGTAGATGGCAAAAGTAAGACAGACGAACCATACTTTAAAGATGTGATTTGTCTCCATTGGCTATGGAAACAGCCAGGTGCAACTAGTGAAGCTGTAGATGTCTGCAACGCAGACGTATAAAGTTAGGTGAGATGAATCCCACCCAAAGCGAGTTGGCAGAGACACATGATGTATCTGAGAAGAAACTGGGAAGAGGTATGCAGATCTCCCACATGCTAGCATTATTGTTAACGTATCAGCCCATCTCCCCCACTGCACAAGCAGAGAATAAATTCTATATGGAGAACACATTTTTGGAAAGCCCAGAAGGGAAAGCTTCACATACAAAGGGGGTGAGCAGTGCCAAGGTTTCATTTCAAGAACAAGTCAGCTGCTGAGTAGGCCTCAATGAGCCGGCCTGCAAGGTGGCCTGATCTAACCTCATGGTCAATTGGAGATCACCTGAGGACTAGAAACACATCTGTGGTCACTGTTTACTTGTGCCATGGAAAAAAATCTTCAGCTGGCAGTGGTTGCTGACTACAACTGACCTGAAACAGAACTGAAGGCTCTTTTTCCTTCTCCCCAACCCACCCCCTTTAGAACCATGTCGTCCTTCACTCGATCCAGCATGGTCAAAAGCAGAGGTTCTCTTCTGGTATAAATTTACCAAGCAGTGACAAAGGAAGCTAACAGACTTGATATAAAGTTTTTTGACTTTGGTTTTAGGGGCTTAGGGTTTGGGGTTTTTTTTAAAAAGGTGGTGGTATCTTATGTACTGGGTAATGGATATACTATGGGAGGCCTGCAATTCCATCACAAAAAGGTGAGTGCCGGTGCCATGCTAAAATTTTCTGGTCCTTATGTGGGTTTTTGTGGCAGCGGTAAATAATGAAGTAAACTTTCGTTCGTCCTTTGTTCTTCTGTTTTGATAATAAATCCAACCTGCAGCAGTCAAGTTTGTTTTGGAGAATTGCTACAGAAAATAGTGTAAGAAATAGGTCTGGACAGTAGTTGTCAGGGCATGTGCTGCATTTCTCATTTTTATCAGAGAGAATTGCAGGTGACCAGGTATTTTTCTTCATTAAATTTATCTGGAACAACATTGTCAATTCTAAAGATGAGCATAAAATACCAGCATGAAAAATGAAGTAGCATTTCTGCCCACTCGGGAGGAAGAAAGACAGTCTTGCAGGTTTGGTTCTGAGCTAAATGATTAAGGTTCGCTTCTCAGATCTCTTCAGAGCTGTATGCCTCAGAGTGAGTGTCTGGTTTCTAAAGGGTTTGTGGGTCATCAGGTCATATTCATTGTCTAATAAGGTGCAAATACATGGCTCAGTTAGTTAGCCTCCCAGTTGGGTGCTGACCAAAACTAGCCTGTGGGCTCAACAGAACAGGAGAGAGGAAAGGTGAAGATTTGCAGAAAGCTATAGTGTTTGTAGACACCTACCTCATTTTCCTGGGAAACCATCAAGAAATGATTTAGGAAAATGCCCATATAAGTACTCAAAAGAGGATTCAGGTCAATAGTGAGTACTGGATCGCCTCTGCTACTATTTAATATTTTCTAGGTGTTATTCTTTGTCTGAGAAGGTTTTCACAGCTGCAACTCGCACGTTACCTTGCTGAAGCTGTGCCTCTGACTGTAAAGGCACACATGATTTTCTTAGGCCCAGAAGGAGAGCAACGAAAAAGGAGCATGACAGTATTCAAGGGATTAGGACTCTCAGGAATATTCTGATTCCTAGATGCCTCTCTCTGGCCTGCTCATGCAGTTTGCATGCAAAATTCGTTGAATAATTAAATAATCATCTGGAGAGTAGCAACGTGAATAAGGGATAGTTAATCTGTGTTCTTTGGTCTGGCTTCTTCTGTACTGTTTTTTTTTTTTTTTTTTTGGTTTGGGTTTTTTTTTTTTTTTTTGCATGCTCCCAGGAGGATTATTTGGGACAGACTATGCCCAAATACTGTTTAATCAATGACATGCTTGTTATTATCCAAATACTAATCCTGTGTAATTAAGAATGGAGCTGATTGATTGATAGTTAATTTTTAATTTAATACAAACAAATAAAATACAGTCGTTAAAACCTCATGCAGCAAGTTCAGTGTTTGCATGTCTCCAAAGTTTAACAGTCAGTAACCAATTAAGGAAGAAGCCATAGACCTGTAGACTTTAACAAATAGTTTCAGTCATGGTTGTGCAACTCTTTATTTTTATTTTTTTTTAAATATAATGTTGCTATTTGTGGTCTGTAATTGAATAATCCCTCCACTATAAAAAGAGGTAATTAAAAAAAATCTGCTCTATCTGTTAATAGGAGTCTAATTGCCTCCTTCCAAATTTTCTCTGTTTTATTAGTGCTCCTATTGAAAAGGAATAAATGCAATATGTGGAAGAACAGATATTTATTTACAGATTCTAGCCCTGGACACAGAGCCATGAGAATAAGGGCTGGAAATGGTGTATTATAATTCCTTTTTTCCTCTACAGATATTTTAGCTTATGAAATAATAGTGATGAATTCAACGAAACCACAAGTCAACTCCCCAGCCAAGATCAGAGCCCAGTGTGCTGGGTGCTTTACAAATAAAATGTTAGAGACAACCCTTATTCCAAAGAGAAAAATGATTTGGCTGGACAATACCCAATGGAAGAAACAGAACTAAGGTCATATCTACTTGCAGGAATGCAGACAGATCTGGGATCCCAAAACTTCTTGGCCCAAAGACAGTCCTGAAACAACTACAGAGGAGATGTTTATGGTAGGAATATCAAATAGTTACACCTCTTCTACATAGATGGCAAAGGTGACAGACCCCGCACAGACACAGCCTTCTTCAGAGTAGAGGTCAGACCCAAAGCCCATCTTCGGCTTTCGTGATTGTCCAGATTTCTTTACCAAAAGGAGAGGAAACTTCTAGCTCTTGAACTTGTCCACTCCTACTTTGCAATGTTATACCTACCTTACTTGGGAACCACTACTTCAGGATAAAGGGAAAGTTTGCATTTTGGCGTAAGGAGTAGCAGGCAGCTTGCAGAGGAAGGTACCTAGATGGAAGCAGTTACATGGAGTTGTCTGCGTGTGAGTTAGGAGAGCAAGTTCACATTATCGTTAATGGAAAGCTGAGTTAACAGAGTTCAGAGGGTGATTCTGATACCTAAGCAGATTTTTTGGTAACAATTGTTGTCGCGACAGCATTAGTGAGATTCACTTTTCTAAACTTAGAAATCTAGTAGTATTTGAAACACCTCAGGATTTGTGAGATAAGCACAGAGGGCTGCCAAATTTTATACGTGAGCTAAGTGAGACTCACGCCTTCTTGCAGCACCAGTTGGAAGGCAAATTAAATTCCCTAGGACATACCATATGGACATGAGATGCCTAGATATGGTCAGCTGAATACTCCTACGATTGCCTTAAAGAACTGCATTACTGTCTGCTTTCAGTTGACTGTGTTGACCAGCTCTGCGTTTGTTGCAGTCGAAATTGGGACGTCTAGCACATGCATAGACACTGAACTTAAGTCTTGATCCAAGAGCTAAATTGTATTTTAAATATCCCTGCTACTACTTAGATTTAACATCATGATATGCTGATATTTAGGACATTAGCATTGTAAAAAAAACTTTCTCTCATTGAACTGATGTATTTATTTTCATTTTTGTTTAAGCCAAGAGATACACAAGTTGGAGGGTGCAGGGAGTGGAAAAGAAAAGTAGTTCAGGAAAATAAGTGCAGAATAGGGAAAAAAATGAGAACTCATGGAAAAAAAATATGCCAACAGTGAATAATTAACCTGTGGAATTCAGAGGGACAATGTAGTTTAAAGTTAAAGTGCAGGTTGCTACTACAGAATGAGGCAGAAGATGACTGAGTTGATGGAGAACAGATGTTTGGAGTTAAAATAATAAATTAAAAATGAGCTGGGTTTGAAGGCCAAGTAAATCGCCATTTCTCAAGCAATATAACCTTTCCTCTGTCAAAGGAGTGGGAATAGGAGAGTGCTGTTCTCCAAAACAGGCTGTTCACTAAACTGCAGGATGCTTTTAGACTAAAGGATTTCTAGCGTCATCTGTAAAAGCAGTTGGTATCAGCCATTTCAAAAGAGGATCATAGACCAGAGAGCTATTTCTCTGGCCCTGCGTTATCCATTGGCGTTCCTAGACTACCAATCTTAGAGACGTACATAAAGCTCATAACTAATAAAAAACCCTAAAGTCTCAGACCACAGCTAATTGGAGTGAAATGTCCATGCTGCTGGTTTCCTGGGATGCAGCCAAAACGATTGTTCCCCCTGCACTGTTTTCTCACCAGGCTAGCTAAAGTGTGTGCTTATCAAACGAAGCCATCAGACGCTTTCCTCAAGCAATCATTTTTTCCCCCCCTCTAAAGATCATCTGAAGTGTGTAATAACTCTTCAGCTTCCCTACCTCAAAGCAAACTTGGATACTGTTGCACTAATGACAGTCTCAAATTAGCGGCTGCAAAAGAGGTAATTAGAATCATGCTGTTGAAAGAAATGAGGACCAGACCGTGTGTTCAGGATGTAGGTACAGCTACAAACTAAGCCCTCTGAGATGTCTGAGGAAACAGGGAGTCAGTCTGCTGACTCTTGTAGAAGGCTCAATTTCAATATTGTCGCTGTGGGTCTGCATCAGTTAGAGCTGCTCTGTGTTCTTGAAGGTCTGTGCTCCTAGAGACCTGGTGTAGCACACAAGAGGCAGTGGGATGCAAAGGCAGAGGTGTTGAATGAAGTACCTTTCCCTTATTCCAGCCTTTCTCAACATCTCTACTTCCTAGCAAGTGTATGCAAAAGTTCATCTTGGTCGCTCCCAGGAAGCAGTCATTCCCCTAAGTCCTGTTAACCAGAGTTTGCAGTTTGGAATATAATTTGGGACCAGGTGCTCCAGGACAGAGAAGGCCAAATTGCTTAATGCCAAAGGAATATGTTACTTCATAAGGGTGCTGAGGTCAGGAAACTGTTGGAGCACCTGGAGACCACTATTCTAAAGCCCTAATGAGTGGTCTGGATGTGAAGGACGACCTACAGCCCAGGCTCCAGGGGGTGTTCTGGCTGAGGGAAGAGTTTCGTGCTCCACCAGACCTCTAGAAGACCTCACTCAATCTTCACTCAGCATCCCATGAACGCTGTTCCCATGCTGAGGATGTGGAAGGAAGCCATCCAAGCAGCAAGGACCACTGGGGTCTTTGCTACAGTGTGTTTATCTGATGACAGTCCTATCCCCATTTTTGCACTGTAGCTCTGTTCTGGAGAGCTCCTATGGTGGCACAGATCATCTCTTGCACTGCCTCATTTGCAGACAAGCTGAAAGACCTAGTCTGAATGAGACAACACCAGGGCCAGCAACAAGACAGGGCTTTACTTAATTTTGTTCCCAGAGAATGTTACAAGATATACAATACAGGCTGGAGAAAAAACATGCTTCCGATGCAACTCATGATTTAGAAAACTCAGTGATTTCCAGGTAATTAAATAACCTTGAACTAAGGGCCTCGGGTAGTACATTGTGTAACACAAGGCACTGTAATAGCTTGTATCAAAAAGATAATGTAGTAACACAGAAAGCTCAAAGAAGCACTGTATCTAAGGAAACCTTAATAAGGTGAATTTTGTAGTTATTACCTATTTAGGCTTGCAGCTAAGTCAAGGCACTATCATTCTCTATAACAAATCTACAAGGTTGGTGTAAGCTTAACACCCAAATGTCCATTTCCAAATGTTCCTTCAGTTACTGCCTGAGCAAGAACTAAAGGAGCTGTATTTTTCCATGCCTTCCATACTCTTCGGTACTTTTTGCTTCTGATCTGCAAGAAAAAAGAATGGAGAAATGACAACAGTGAGAGAAACAGAGCTATATGTTCAAGTTTTGGTCGAAGATTCATCAATGTGTCTAATCGCATTTGCAGAAAGGATTTTTTGCCTATATTTAGGCAACTCCCAAGCTTCTCAGAAGACTCCAAACATCACCAAAGAGTCCTTAATATTTTAAATGTCATGAAAAGACGGCAAGATGCATTTAAAATTAATAAGCGTAAAAACTCGTAGACATTGCCACAGAACAAAATGTTATACTGTTAAGAGTAATAGATTAGATGTCATTCTCAGGGAAGAATCTTGACTGTCTATGGTAGGATGCTATTCTTGGCAGTTCTGTAGTCTGCTGGTATTGTCTCCAAGTGGATGTGTAAGCTTTTGTTTGGGATTTGTCAGGAATACAAATGCTTCTCCTTGTACAGAGCCTGTTATTCTGGCATGGCATGCCATGGTACCAGCTACGTCTGTTCGCATGAGTGCATGCCCTTTCTCTTGTTGAGGCCTCAAACATACGTAAGAAGTTGGAGTGTTTTGTTTCTCAGCACAGAATCAATTATTTTGTGGACTTAATCTAGGCTCTCTCCTCATCAGTTTGGGATGCAACTATCAGAGCTGGAGGTCAGAAAGGGTGCTTGCTTAGTGCTATAATTACTGTGCCATTAATAAGCTAATGTCCTTAACATTTTTCAGATTTCTGTATTATTTTTCTTGTCATCTTATACATGTTTCTCATACTGTCCTGATTCTTAAAGTCGCTTTTCCCCTCTAAGCTAACGTCCACATCTCTAAAGTCTAGTGGCAATGGATGAAGACTCTTAGGCTGACAAATCACAGAGATCATCGACTCTCCTCCAAAGGAATAACAGTCCAATGTGAGCTGACCTTCTACTTCCCGTGTTCACATTATACTGCTGGCTGGTTCAGCCATCCAAGGAAAGATGCCAGCCATAGCCATTTACTTGCTGTGTTAGTTGCCAAATGCTTGGTCCGCCAGCTAGGAGCTCCTTTGCCAAGTTCCAGTTGTGATGAGTTCCCTGGCACTGATCCAAGCTGAAAATAGGTGCTGTTGGATTAGTAGGCTTCTTTCTTTGTAGTTATTCAATGCAAGAGGAAAGCAGGAGAGGAGGAAACGAATCTGAGTTTTATGCAGACATTGTTACAAGTCACAGAGAATCTCAAAAGGACTGGAAGGAGAGTTTGACTCAGACGGAAAAACTCAAGAATCCAGATGATTATCCAGAAACCTTTGATCTATCAGCATGGAAAGTCTAGGTCAGGTTTTCAGGCTCTTCCTTGAAATTTTTGGTTCTTTTTTAGTCCTGCTTGAAAGCCATCCATCTCTGCCTACTTCTGTCTCTCAATAAAGTTCATAAGCAAGGAAGGCAATGAGTAACTAAGATGTCTGAATGCTCATTCAAATTCTGGGTGTCTTTTGAGGTTTCTTCTCATTTTGTAGCTAATTAATCTTTAATTGTTACCAAGTTTGTTCACAGTGGGTTTCCCAGGCTGAACATATCAAGAAGAATAGCAACTGTTTTTAAAACATAATTCTATTATTGAAAAAGAAAAAGGCATTAATTAATGAATAGAGTAAATGGGCAAAGGAAAAAGAGCATATGTCATTACTTAGACTACTACGGAATAAAAAATTGTGATTACTACAGAAAGTAACAAAGATCTCATTTACATACGATGAAAATTTGTTTTTCCCTTGAAAGGATGATGAAAATTAATTAAATGGCATCAGTAATTATTTCAGAGCAATAAATTCTGTGCTGAAGGGGAAAAAAGAGAGAAGGAGGGAAAGGAGGAACAAATCAGACAATACTATATCTAAAGGATTTGAGTGAGACTTTCTACCTACTGCTCTAGCAGTTTAGAAGGTATGACAGTTAAATATATATTGCAGAAATGAAACACCGATTCTTCTGACATCTTCATCTCAGATGGTCATTCAGTTATCAAATGTACATTGGTGATGATCTAGCCAGTGAAGTCAGTGGGATTTAGAATGCAATCTGTCTCATAATGAAGTTTAGTAGTTCAAGTGAATTGAGCTAAAATTGCCTTTGCTATCAAATAAGAAAGGAGCCTGGGAAGGGGAGTTCAGACATGGATCTCTATATTGCAATCAACTAAATTTAGATTAAATAAATTACCCCCTTCAGCAGACATCTGAAATTGAAGAGATTATTATTATCATCTGCAAAATATTGCATTATAAACTGTGTACGGGATGTCTAGGAAGTGAGAGATGGGATACTACACAATATCATATGATCTGATAGCATGTATTAAACTAGACAACATTAATCAAGTGGCCAAGATTCCCATAGCTTTAATCATAAATGCATCCTTCCCATAAATAAGGGCTGTCCCATTTTCTTCCCTCAAACTGCCTTGTACCTCATGGCGATAAAAGCAGACTGAAGGCAAAGATTCACTCAATCTGATAGACATACCATGTCATCTGCCAAAAATCAGAGAACGTCTCAGGAAGTGGTGGCCAGTAGAGAAATCAAGATTGATCTTCCCCTCCCACTATTCTGTAATATACATTTCGTGTACAGCAGCAGAGATGAATGTGGAAATCCTTTCTAAACTGGGCAGCAAGTTCTGTAGAGTCAAGCCATGGAGATGAGAAGGATGTGGGATGTGTGGGCAAGACAGCCCTGTGGCACTAGGAAAGATGTCCTTCTGGTGACCTTCTCCTTTCTAGCGTTTGGCACTAGCTCTATCTCTCCTGATCTCAATGGAACAGAAACCTAAAGAATGTGATGCTGTTCACATCACGAGAGCCACATTGCAAAATGCCAAGTTTATACTCTTATTGAGAGAGGTCCTCCACAGAACCATTAGCAGAGAGGCTTTCTTCAGAAGAAATGGCTGATCAAAGAGACGGCACTTAATTTTATTTATAATACAGTACAAGAAACTGCATTTACTTACTACCAAGAAACTACCATGCCCATTTCGTTACACTGCTCCCAAATGTGACTAGAGCTACTAAGAGAAATGTGTAAATCTGCATTAAGTTTAGGCCATGTACTGTTTGTTGTCTTTTGAGAATTACAATAAAAGATTCTGATTCATGACATAAAGTAACCATATGAAATCTTTACCTAGCAATATTTATCCTTTACCAAAGCATTATTTTCTCAGTTTTTTGCCCTAAACAAGAAATACAGTAATAATGACTCTTCAAGCTAACTCACACAAGTTTTAAAAAATGTACTACAATTAAAAAGAAAAGGGGAAAAGCAAAAATAAAAAAAAAAAAAAAAACAACAACCAGACATTATTCAGATAGAAGCAGAGAAAGCAGAAAAAACTCAACAAAATGTTTTGATGTAACTGACAATAGTAGCAAAAGCAAGTGTCTATAAGACTGTGTTTGTTCTCTTGGATATGTTTCTATGGTATAAAGTTAAATTGTCATTAACTGCCAGCTGGCTGCCAAAGTTATTTCCAGAAGTTCAAGTTTCTCAGTGGCTCTACTGTAACACTAAAGTGTGAAGAGTTTACCCAAAGAGCCTCATCAGAGGAAGAAGGAGTGGGCTAGAACTTAAATTGCTGCACTTATGAGGTCTTTAAGAAGAAAACTACGTATGAGGAGGTGGTAGAATTTGTTGAAAAATCAGCCCAGGGAGAGTGTGTTGATGACATGCAGGATGGAGATTAACAATGTGGCCCTGTTGTAATTTGAAAACACTGTTCAAGCAGCAGTGAAACTGAGGAAGTCTGGTTTACGGTGGCTTTTTCCTGTCCAGATCCTCTGATGCTTGTAAAGGTGAAGTTTTTCTTCCTTACACTAGGGGAGTTATTAATAAGATTTTTCTCCTCTGTTTGGGCACTGTTTTCTGCAAAATCTCTGGGGAAACTGTATCTTTGAGACTGCATATATAAAATTCATTTGACTCTAACTATTGTTTTAAAAAAAGACTGTCAAGGGGAAGGATGTAGAGCATGAAGAGACATGCAAACATAAACAGACACAATGAGACAGTACAAGTAGGTGCATTTTCTTAGGAAGCTAGAAAAAGTTAAAATACTGTGTGACTGGTAGTGTTCATCTTGTGTTTCATGTGAACAAGCAGATGAAATACATGAACGGTGTACTGAGTGCTCTGCACAGAGAGAGACACTACTGCAAGCAGTGAAGAAAACAAGTAAGTATTTTCTGTGTTAAACCAAAATTGTCTTGTGCGCTGGATAGTACAGGGCCATCTGATGGGCTCTTCATTGTCCTGTCACAAGGAGCATGTGTTACTTGCCCAGGACATAGTGCAATATTTTTCAAGTTTCAATTCCCTACAAAAGCTTCATGAATAACAGGGTATTGCAGTGAGAAGTCTGAGGCAAGGTGCCAAGGAAATCTGGCATTTCCCTGGTTGTAACAGTAGGGACCTGATTCTCCTCCAAACCATGTGGTTATGAATGTAATGACTGCTGCTTGTCCCTATTTTAGGGCAGTAATTCTGCCTTTGCTGTCTTGGCTCCTGAAACCTCATTTTGCCATGAACCAACTGGCAGAATCATAGAATCATAGAATGGTAGGGGTTGGAAGGGACCTCTAGAGATCATCTAGTCCAACCCCCCTGCTAAAGAGCAGGTTGCACAGGAATGCATCCAGGCGGGGTTTGAATATCTCCAGAGAAGGAGACTCCACAACCTCTCTGGGCAGCCTGTGCCAGTGCTCTGTCACCCTCACAGTAAAGAAGTTCCTCCTCATGTTCAGGTGGAACTGCCTGTGTTCCAGTTTGTGCCCATTGCCCCTTGTCCTGTCGCTGGGCACCACTGAGAAGAGTCTGACCCCGTCCTCTTGACATCCACCCTTTAGATATTTATAAGCATTGAAGCAGATTGAGGTACTGCGACACCCTTAGTAGAGGTAGAAGGTGGGTATAGGCAGACCACAAGGTGATGCTACCCTCAAGACTGTTCCATCCTAACAAATCAGAAGTCAGGCAAAAATGCCTGCGTGGACAGAGCAAAGAGCTCCTAGCCGAAATCAAACACAGGAATGAAGGATACAGAGAGTGGAAGCAAGGATGGGTAACCTGGGAGGAGTACAGAAATGTTGTCTGAGCATCCAGGGACACAGTCAGGAAAGCTAAAGCCCAAATGGAACTGAATCTGGCCAGGTATGCCAAAGACAACAAGAAGGGCTTTTATAAGTACATAGGTGAAAAAAAGAAGATTAGGGAAAATGTGGGTGTATTGCTCAATGGCTACAGAGCATATGGAAAAGACTGAGGTATTGAATGCCTTCATTGCCTCAGTCTTTGCTAGCAAGACCAGCCTTCAGGAATCCCAGGTCCCAGAAATCAAGGGGAAAGGCTGGAGCAAGGGAGATATACTTTTGGTGGAAGATTATCAGGCCAGGGAATACTTAAACAAGCTGAACATATATAAATACATGGGCCTTGATGGGATACATCTATGAGTGCTGAGGGAGTTAGAGATATTGCAAGGCCGCTCTCAATAATCTTTGGTAGATCTTGGTGACTGGGAGAAATGCCCAAAGACAGGGGAAAGCAAGTGTCATTTCTATCTTCAAGAATGGCAAGAAGGAGGACCCAGGGAAATACAGGCTGGTCAGCATCATCTCAACCCCTGGGAAGGTGATGAAGCAGCTAATGCTGGAAACAATTTCCAGATACGTTAAGGACAAGAAAATCATCAGGAGCAGTCAGCATGCTTCACCAGTGGAAGGCCATATTTGACCAAACTGATAAACTTCTACAATGAAATGACTGGCCTCATATACAAGTGGAGAGCTGTAGATACTGTCTACCTAAACTTAGGTAAGACTTTTGACACTGTCTTCCATAAGTTCCTCATAGAAAAACTGTTGATATATGGGCTGGATAAACAGACAATGAGGTGTGTTGAAAACTGGCTGAATGGCGAGGTCCAGAGGCTGGTCATCGGTGACATGAATTCTAGTTGGAGGCCAGCAACTAGTTGTGTACCCCAGGGGTCAATACTGAGTCTGGTCCTGTTTAACATCTCCATTAGTCATCTGGATGACAGAGCAGAGTGTAGCCTGATCAAATCTGCTGATGACACAAAACCACAGGAAGACAGTGGGTGGAAGAAGACAACATTTTTTGAAGGTTAAGGTAAGAGCTGTATGACTAAGACTTACCTGCAGAATAAAGGATCTCTTCTCCACTTGTCAGTGTGGGCACCATGCCCTCTAGACGTGGAAAAAAACCACACAGTCCATGCATGCAGTTTTTGTTCTAAGACGTTTTGTCATGTAACAAAACCATTTAGGCTTCACATCTTAGTATGTAAAACTAAGAATGGATGACCTGATGATGAAATGATGTCATTTGGCCCTATTCAGAGAGACTCCTATATGTTACGTATCACAAAAACTACAGTTTCCACACTATGGGTTAAGTGTACTTCAAAGTTACAGAAAGCCCAGAAGGATCCTTCACACTTGTTAAAAATGGACAAGAGGAAATGGACAAGAGGAAACAGCCTCAAGTTGTGCCAGGGGAGGTTTAGATAGGACATTAGGAAAAATTTCTTCACTTAAAGGGTTGTCAAGCATTGGAACAGGGAAATTGTAGAGTCATCATCCCTGCAGGTATTTAAAAGATGTGTAGATGTGGTCCTTAGGGATATGGTTTAGTGGTAGACTTAGCAATGCTAGGTTAACGGTTGGACTTTATGATCTTTCCAACCAAAATTATTCTATGATTCTTTGATTCTAAACCAACAAACCTGGTTCTGTCTTGCATTTTATAAGGGACAAAAATGTCAAAAAAATAAATGGCTATTGCATGTTTCTGGTTTTAGACACTGCTTTTACTCCACAGTACTGAGAATAGTGAGAGTTGACAGGGCAGGACAGAGTCATGGCATAGCCCTCAACCTCATATTTGTCCTCACTAAAATCTTTCATAAAATAAAATTCTTGTAACTCAGAAACACCTCCCTCTTAGGCTTCAATTTCCTCAATGGTAGTTAGAAAGATGGGGAGTGACGTTAGTACCCAGTGCTGGTTAGTAATCCTACAAGTAGTGTGAGGAAGGGAATAGAGGAGCTGCTCAAAGACTTGATGAAAGAACACTTCACCCTATTGTTAACGATGGCAGCAAGGTAGTGTAAGGAGGACGGTGTCACATGAAAAACTATAAGGGTGGATAAAGGTTTTACATTCAACATCAGAGTAAGATTTGCAGCTTCCTCGAAATAGGATATTATAGAGGCTTACCAAGTGAAGATCTGACCCACTTGTACCAGCTGAGCCTTATACCCCCAGCTTTGAAACACAAGCCTCTGCCACTCTAAGGATCCACTTCAATGAATAACAGACTGTATAACATAGCAGACTGTTATTTTTGTGTTCGTAAGCCACATTTTGAGAGGCTGATGCATTCATATATGTCAACAGGAAGGCTGCTGGGTTGGTCTACCAGTCATATTTAGAGGTATAAAATGCCCTTCATTGATGGGACAATCATAAGCAAAACAATTTCAAATGCTTCAAAAGTTTATTATTTTTTTTCCATAGCCAATCTAAAACAGAAAAAGCCTCACTANAGAGGTATAAAATGCCCTTCATTGATGGGACAATCATAAGCAAAACAATTTCAAATGCTTCAAAAGTTTATTATTTTTTTTCCATAGCCAATCTAAAACAGAAGAAGCCTCACTAAGAGATTGGATCAGATTCCTCACTTAGTAAAGGAAAAACAAGATGACATCCAAACCTCTTAAGTCATTTCACACATGGATGGCCAGGCAGCCAAAATTCTCCTTCATCATTTCCACATTCAGCTTTCCAAACAGTTACAGAATAGCACTTTTTACATAACAAATATCCCTTCACTGTCAGGGGGATGGGGAGGGGAAGAAAAGTAGAAAATCACATATATATCTGCCTGTATTTTCAAGGATTCCTGTTGTTTTTTTTTCTTTCACTTCCTACAAAAAAAATATTTTCTATAAATACAGGAAATAGCACTGCCTCCTATTGTCCAGATACCTGGCCTTACCCCACATTTGTTGAGGTCCGCGGTGAACTTCTCAGCACCTATTCAGAGAATTAAATTCCACTCTTTTCAGTTATTTAATTTACATTGGCTAGCAAGTTTCAGAGTTCTGGGTATCCCAGTATTATCCCAGATAATTTTGTGTTTGCATTTTAGCCATTTGAAGCCTACTCATTCTTCCACTTCTGCATTAACATATTTGCCAAGTTCTTCATTTTAAATGACTAGCAAAAGTTGAGTGGGATATGGACAGGAAGTATTCATACATTCATTTGTTATTTGTATAATCAGATTATTTTGTATGGGATTGTTACTTTTTTGTTTGTCCTATGACAGCCTGATCAGAACAGCGATCACGTGTCGTTAGCAGTAGGTGATGGAATGAGTGGAGGTGGCTTTCTGCTTGAGCATCTTATTATAAGAAGGATGGATCTTGTCAAAATCAGCACAAATTCAACATAGGTTTATAAATCTTGATACTCTTGTATCTCCACAAGATGAAAAATCTTCATCCACCAACAGCAGAAGGTGGGGGAAATTTGGATCAAGATGAACAGAGTATTGAACTGTGAGATCAAGGCTTACATAGAGGGTGGATAATGTCCCATTCCCCATGATATAGATGAGATACAGCATTTAGACACATTTGCACATCTCTCTATAAACGTACACATGCACATTTATCAGCAGTGAAACACCCACAAACATCAGCCACCAATTTCCAAGTTAATGGCACTGTGAAGGTAAAAACATATTCATAATATTGGCGAGGCTTTGTAACGCAACTTAAATCATATTTAAATCTAAGAAACTTCTGGAAAATTTGGCAGTACTAGTAAATTGGGATTTCTTGTAATTTCAGGGCTTTTTGTGCAGCATAGCATTCAATTACCTTTTTGTGTTCTTTCCATGGATCTAAAGTTGTGCTCCTTTCTAAATCCAAAGAGATTGGTGAGCTTTGAAAAGTTCAGGGGCCCTGCTCAGGTTCACAACTGCACATTTGGAAAACTTTACAATAAGTTTTGGTCTGAGAAATCATCCTGGTAAGCAGAAAGCATGGATTTGGCAGAGCAAGATGATATTTAAAGCATAAACCAGCTAGCAGGTGTCAGAAGGTTTCTGATGCTGCTTCCATATTGCATTAGGCTGTGTTGTTGTTATCTGTGTGATTTTTTTGCAATTATGCTAATTGCTGTGAGTCCTAGCCGTGATTTTCTAAGTAGGAAAGCTCAGGCAGTGCCTGGAATAGAAATAGAAATAAGTTACCTGTCATTTCGGGATTCACTGTGCTACATCAAAATTAGCTCTATGCAGAAATGTGACTGTAGCAAATCAAAGTAACTTAATTGGAGTGCTAATGACTCTGAAATCACCAGCTTAAATACCAGAGGAGTTCCTAGGTGTATTTTCAAGAAGTGGGAGACCTGACTGCAAAAGCAACAAAGTAGAAAATGTGTTGCACAAAATACCTTCCAAGAACATTTCTGAGAAAGATGGCAAAAGCTAGCCTTTGCATGCAGGGCTCAGGTTTTCATTAAGAAATGTAACTATGGATATCTTCATGCATCTAGAGTATCTAAGGTCTAATTACAGTCAGCACAGATCTATAGAAGGCCGGGAGCAGAGCCCAAAGTGATCCAGCTCATTTGACAGTGGACATTGAGGTTCCACAGTTTCATGCGCACAGGCATTTGGTAATATTGGAGATGCACCGGGGGTTTGGGGATGTCCCATTGGGTCTGTAGACACAACACCATTTGGGGCTGGAAGGTGAAACATTCCAGGGCAGCAAGTGACACTAGACACTGATATTTAAGCAAATTAATCCTGTCTTTAACGATGTCCCATCCATTAGTTCCACCATCTGTCATCTTGATGGAAAATCTTTCCAAGGATCCTTTGCCCTACACAGTTGCAACCTGTCAGTTTGCACACACTGATGAGAGAGCAGAGACCCATGCCATGTGGAGAGACAGCTGGAAGTCCTGCAGATGTCCTAAAACATTTAAAATAGCTCAGGACACCATATTGTACCAACCTTGTCTATGATATTGCAAGAGGGGTCTTCTCTTTTGTTTGAATGAGGTTTACCATTCTGCTCACTTACGCTGAGCAGCAGCCCTATGTCTATTAGTGTATTATGCTGAAAATTAGCTGTAATGGATGATGGATTTCAGTGGAACACTATTGCTGTAAAGTGAAACCTCAGTGTCAGCTAAGCGATTTCCAGCCTCCGACTACTACTAATAAGCACTTTTCACCAGCTTAATTCATTATATGGGGAACAAGGATCAAAGACACAAAAGAAGTTGTAGCTTAAAAAAAAAAAAAAAGAGCTGTAGCTTCCTTTTTTCTTTTTGTTTGAGCTGTCACGTTTTCTGTCACTGTGTTTTCTGCGCGAGCTGTGATGATGGTATGGTTTTCTAAAAATGCGAACACCCAAAGACTGCCAGCCCTGAGTGAGCATGAGTGTGTGCGAGGGAAGGGAGTCTGAACCTGCAATTAAGGGCAGTGCCGAACTTCGTGCCAGCTCCTTCTGGAAGCACTTGACTGGCAGGTCAAAAGACTTTCTTGTAGACCGTGTCTGCTTTGCAGAAAAAAGGGCCTGATCTTTGTGAAAGGAATTACTTCACATACTGAGGTCTCTCACCTTGCAGGAGGAAGAGTGCAACAGTGAAAATGCTCACAATTATCCCAAAGAGGCAGAAAAAAACATCNTCTTCATGCATCTAGAGTACCTAAGGTCTAATTACAGTCAGCACAGATCTATAGAAGGCCGGGAGCAGAGCCCAAAGTGATCCAGCTCATTTGACAGTGGACATTGAGGTTCCACAGTTTCATGCGCACAGGCATTTGGTAATATTGGAGATGCACCGGGGGTTTGGGGATGTCCCATTGGGTCTGTAGACACAACACCATTTGGGGCTGGAAGGTGAAACATTCCAGGGCAGCAAGTGACACTAGACACTGATATTTAAGCAAATTAATCCTGTCTTTAACGATGTCCCATCCATTAGTTCCACCATCTGTCATCTTGATGGAAAATCTTTCCAAGGATCCTTTGCCCTACACAGTTGCAACCTGTCAGTTTGCACACACTGATGAGAGAGCAGAGACCCATGCCATGTGGAGAGACAGCTGGAAGTCCTGCAGATGTCCTAAAACATTTAAAATAGCTCAGGACACCATATTGTACCAACCTTGTCTATGATATTGCAAGAGGGGTCTTCTCTTTTGTTTGAATGAGGTTTACCATTCTGCTCACTTACGCTGAGCAGCAGCCCTATGTCTATTAGTGTATTATGCTGAAAATTAGCTGTAATGGATGATGGATTTCAGTGGAACACTATTGCTGTAAAGTGAAACCTCAGTGTCAGCTAAGCGATTTCCAGCCTCCGACTACTACTAATAAGCACTTTTCACCAGCTTAATTCATTATATGGGGAACAAGGATCAAAGACACAAAAGAAGTTGTAGCTTAAAAAAAAAAAAAAGAGCTGTAGCTTCCTTTTTTCTTTTTGTTTGAGCTGTCACGTTTTCTGTCACTGTGTTTTCTGCGCGAGCTGTGATGATGGTATGGTTTTCTAAAAATGCGAACACCCAAAGACTGCCAGCCCTGAGTGAGCATGAGTGTGTGCGAGGGAAGGGAGTCTGAACCTGCAATTAAGGGCAGTGCCGAACTTCGTGCCAGCTCCTTCTGGAAGCACTTGACTGGCAGGTCAAAAGACTTTCTTGTAGACCGTGTCTGCTTTGCAGAAAAAAGGGCCTGATCTTTGTGAAAGGAATTACTTCACATACTGAGGTCTCTCACCTTGCAGGAGGAAGAGTGCAACAGTGAAAATGCTCACAATTATCCCAAAGAGGCAGAAAAAAACATCTCTTGCCAACATGACACGTATCTGCCTAATTACTTCTATCTTGGCTTTCGAGGGCCTAACTCCTGTTGTTCATAATCAAAACAGGAAGGCAGACATTGCTCTCAATAGGAGCAGAACGGAAAAATCTTTTCAAATCTTTTGAAGTACTAGGATTATGTCTATCACTCTTGTTTTTCCAACTTGTCCAGAGAAGTGTCTTTGTAAAGCAAAAGTGAAGATGGTCTTGAAATAGATTGAAGAGCCCAGACTTTTTTGAACAACTCTTAAGAGCATTCATCTATTCAAAATCTAAGTAACAGCGCTTCCTTTCTCACACTCGAGTGTATTTCTACAAAGTGTAACACAGCTTTTTTTAGTCAACAATCAAAGTTTTCGGTCTTGCAATTTATGATGAAATCTAAACCCCTGTCTTCTGGACACAAGTGTCTGAACAAGAAATTCAGACTCAGTTTTCAGCTCAATGAAATGAACAGGACCAAGTGAACACCTGGGCTTCTAATTCTCAGTCTATTTAGGGGACTAAATGCCTTCTTGGATCTTAGCTTAAGTGTAATTGTTGCAGAGAATTCCTTGGCAATATGGTTTTCCTGAAACTCAGAATCTAGAAGCCAAAATAAAAGCAAATAGCAACAACAAAAGCCACAAAACCTGTACCCATTTTTATTTTCCTTTTTACAAATATATTTCTGATTTCCCAAAACTGGTGGATGACATACATTATTATAAGAATTTACCATAATGAGTCTCTGTTATAAAGTGGGACACTTATATGCTAAAGTGCTGTTACTATTAAAAATAAAAACTTTGAAAGCCCCAAGCTATGGAAATGACTGCATGACATTTAAAAAACTCCCAAGGTGAACAGATTTTGCGCTTGGATCCATTAACCTTCTCAGTTTAAACTACACAGAGTTGTACTTCAACCTGACAACTGGAACAGTGAAACCAAGAAGAACGGGGCTCCAAAACAGATGGGAAACTGAAAAATGTAGTATTCATCTGGAACCTACGCTCTGAGCAAATATATGTGTTGCAAAAGCTCAATGCTCTGAAACAAGAGATCATAGACATTTCAACACCCTAAATCCTAGGAATTCCTGGACATTTTCTGTACATGTTACAGGTATCCCACAACATTTAATAACAAGCCTTTTAGAAGAAGAGTCATTTTGTGAAAATCATCCAGTTAATATTAACAAGCTACTTCAGATATTGAGAGTCTGATGTTCGCTTTACAACTGTGGAGAGAAAAAAAGAGCAGTTGGCCTGGTCTGGTTTGGGCTACAGTTTATTGTGACTGAGCAAGCCAACATATAAGCTCACTATTTCCAGATGGGTAAGGTACACTTCGTTCCTCCCACCTGCTCCCACCACCCACCCACGCCGTTGGCCATACATTCATGCCTCTTACCTCGAATCTAGTTTTGCATTCATCAGGTTCCTCCATGAGTCAGGTTAACACACTGAAACATCAGAAAATCAAACAAGGGTGGAAGAAATGAGGTAGTTATTGTGTCATTTTAGTAAGTTAAATCAGCTCTGCAAGGAGTTGAAGGAAGCAAAAAGAATGGGGAGGACTACCTGGCTGATAGTGCAACAAAGCAGGAGCTGGGGTGGTGGTACATAACCCAGTGGGTGGTTTTATGATGTTGACTGAGACATTCCTGCTGCAGTCTACGAGGGTCAGCCAACAGCAGTGAGTGTCAGGGAAGTCCGTACCTACAACTTTGGCTGGGGTCCCAAACAACATTGGGACGTCATGATTGAAGATGGAATCATAACGAGAGAAGTTTTTTTCTGCTATTTCCTGATTTGCAAAGGTTTGATGTTCCAGTCGCATGAATATGGCAATACGGTCATAAGTTAGGCACTTTTTACTACAAGCAAAGATTGACTTCTTAGTGTTCTCATCTTTCACTGCAGGCGCTTTTAAAATTTCTCTTCTTGTTGCTTAGTCCGGAAATGTACTACTTCTGCAGACTAAAGTGATAAGGCACTTGCAGCTCCTATTAAATCCTTAGAAGCAATTTCTAGGGAAAGAAAAGCTTATATCAAATGGCAATGACAGGAGAGTTAAGGAGAAAGAAAAAAAACTGAAATTCAACCAGAAAATGGGAGTTTTCACCCATTCTCTGAAAAAATGCTAGGCAACCGTTAAAAACCACGAATAAGCAAGGACAG
This sequence comes from Steatornis caripensis, assembly GCA_013398225.1. NCBI lineage: Eukaryota > Metazoa > Chordata > Aves > Caprimulgiformes > Steatornithidae > Steatornis > Steatornis caripensis. Next base: position 70,844 of record VZSC01006077.1, on the reverse strand, counting down.
GAAGAAATATTTTACATGTCACCAGAAAAGCAGCCAGGCTGCAGGGGTGTGTTATACGTGTGTTTTCATACCCTGGGCATAAAAATGTGCTGAACAAGCTCCGTTCTCTGGAAGCTGATGTGATTCGCACCCCCCAGTTCTCAGGAAGGATATGTCCTGGTATTGGCAGAGCAGTGGGATGAAGTAAGGTCCCTGGTATGTCAGCCCCACCTGTTGGACTGGCCATCAAAAAGAGCTGCCAAAGCCTTACCAGAAGGGTGACTAATCCATGCTGGAAATATGAGAGAACTTTCCAAGCCTTGTTGTTTTGTAGTTGCAGAATGGCAGTTGTTGGTATTGTATAAATTTGCTAGTTGGGATCAAGCTTCTTGGAGATCTTAATAAGAAGATGCACATTTCATCACATCAGCTCAAAGTTGCCTCTGACTTTTTCCCATACATTTAGAGTAAAGCAACCACCTATCTCTTTTGTGTCATCCCTTCTACAACACCAGAGAGTGTGGTGTCATGCCAAACAACAGTAGTGGTGTGCAGAGCAAGTCCAAAATCGTTACAGAGGAGTCCCCTTGTGAGGCTCCCAGCAGGGAACATGACACGTAGATGGCCGCTGCAAGTTGAAGACCAGCCTGCAAGGACCAAGAAATGGGTAGTGTGTCTTAATCAGTGTGTGAGGCTTGGAAAATCTGCACTCCAGCAGGTCCTCACTGCTAGCAAAAGGAATAGCTTGCTGGTGTGAGCTGCCCAACAAGACTGTTGAGGGGTGATAGAGGACATCATCTTCTGTAGCTTTTTGGCTTCGCTCTGACTTCTTGGTGTCGCTCAGGCTGACACGCATACAGCCATGTCTGCTGAGACTGTGACCATGTCATGCTCAGAGCTCCTCTGCATTGGCTCATGGAGAGATCAGCCCTACCAGCTCAGCACAGCAAAGAGAGCTTGGGGGCTTAGTGGCTATTTAAACTTTTTTTTTTTTTTTGACATGCAGGCAATATTATGACTGAATTCTCTCTAGGGCCATAAAAAAAGATTCACACTGCTTAATTTTGCAGGACATTCAGGGAGCCTGGACTGCTCGTCGTCTCTTCCTGTTCTGATCAGCTTGTTCTCCTGAGCACTGACATTATGTGGTCTAAGGCTTATGAGGCACTAAGTCTTAAAAGAGAACATACAGGTGTAACTGAAAGACCTTTGCTAAACTATTCAGAGAGATGAGCTGGTGTCCACAGGCTTAAATTCAGGAAGGGAATTTGAAGATCCAAAGGCTATTACACTGGAATGAGGGCCAGTAAGGAAGTGATATTCTCCTCCCCCACTCTGTAGATTTAGAGAAATAATTTTCCTTTACTGTCTCAGTTTTCCTTATTTGCTTAACATACCTTATTTGAAGAGTTTTAGATGAACAACTTAATCTAGGAGTAAGACCTCCAAGCACTCTTGGAAGTATATTCGCAAAATTACTCTGAGCTGGATGTTGTGATGGAAGTGTGGGCAATAAATGAAACATCAGTTTGGGTCTCAAAGGGCCCTTTTCCCACTTCTGCTTCTGCTGATATCTCAAGATGTGACTTCAGTGACATTCTTCAGTCCCATTGTGCTTCTGGTCCCTGTTAGATAACCCTTCTGTATCTTAAGGTATGGAGGAAAAGACAGAAAATTATGGAACACTGAGACATGGTGAGGAGAAGGCTGAGAGGCAGTCAGAAAAAAATAGTTGCCAAGTACACTGGGAACAAGTAAACCTCCTCAGCCGGATTAAACTGGCACAGGTCAGCTGAAGTCCAAACAATCCAGCTTTTTGCAAGGCAGTCACTTAAAGAACATTAAGACTTTAATAACAAGATAAATGACACTATCACAAGCTGTCAGAGAGGACATGCTCTTTTCTTGATGTTTCCTGTAGTTTTGTGCCCATGAGCATCTCTGTGGTTGGCCTGTCATTGCAACACACGTTCAGAGAAAGCTGTCAAACAGACCATGAATAATACAGGGAAAAGTCAAACTAGACAGAGATAAAAATCAATGTACATTCTTCCAAATGAAACCCATCTTTCATTACTTATTTTAGAGTTGCATTCCTGCTCTCATCTTTCATAATTCACATGAAGTCCCAAAAAATCTTGGCTTTGTAGTTCTGCCCTATCTTAGACATTCCAAAAATTGACTTCCTGCACATCATTTTGGTGACCATGATTTTTTTACTTCTTTCTGTCTTTGGACATGTTTATCCCACCATCAACCATTTTGCCACAACTAGTGTACCAGGTTATCTAGTGTTAACAAACCCATAGGAAAGGGGTTGTGCACATCTTCCCCATCTGTTGCAAGCATAAAGCAAGGTCCATTATTTGAAATGCTCTGCATTTGGACTGCATATACTAAAGATTTAGAGAACATGCCAGCAACTTGCTTCTCATGAGATGATGTGCAGCTTGCTATGTGGAACTTTCTCAATCATAGACAACCACGTGAAAATGCATCCTTACTTATATGAAGCATGTGGGCAGAGGAGCAATTAGAACAAAAAAGGAAATTTGTGATTTCAGTCTGGATATTTATTGAATCCGGAAGGGAAACACTGAGCTGACAAAAGTGCTTACATACTTTAGTAAATACAGATCTGTCTAAGAGTCTGGAGATGTGAGTTCTAGTTATTGCTCCACCAATTGCAGTTTATATAGTTTGAGTGAGTGTCTTAATCCCTTTACCCTTGATGGCTTTCACCCATAAAAGAAGGACAATGTTATTCATTCATTCATTGTTGTGAAACATTCAAAGACTTTTCAGTTGAAATAAATGAATTACTGTCTCAGGGAGACCACATATGCGACTGTCTCTTCCTAACCCAGAAAGAAAACCATAGTGCTTACACATTCACTAGCAAGTAAGACAGATGTAGCCTGGACATAGGTACAGCCATGATTTTGTGAACTTGAGAAGATCGCTTGCTCGAGAGGTAGCAGGAGCCAGGGACAATTCCCAAAGAGCCCTTTGGATGTGCCCATATTCTTTTTCGGAGGGAGGGGACGGAAAGAGTTTCTGTGTGTGGACATGAGTCACGATGTGTAACTTGGCCTCAGGGCCAGAAAGCAGGGCCTGACATGTTTTATTTACTGCATAATGAAGTGGGAAAGGGAAGGAGAGGGGGTCATGCGTGGGAACTAAATACCATGGCTTCGCGTTAAAATGTCTATGTGGTTGCATACCGCTTGGTTTCACTGACCTTTCCTACGACCTCGGGCAGCACCTTGTGCCTCTGTTTCTGTGCTTTGTCCATCCTGCCTCTCAACTGCCTCAGAGAAGGTCCTGGAGCTTAGCAGAGTCGTCCAAGTGTCTCCTGTATCTGCAACTGTCCCAGTAATACCACTGCTCTCCTTTTCTGCCAGGATGGATTGCAGAGCTACAGAGGAAGGGAGGTCTCTGTGTTGTTACCCAGTCCCCTGCTTGAACCTTCAAGATGCTGCTTCTCCTCTCATCTCCTGCACTGACACCTCTCCCACACTGCAAGACATCACCCTGCTCCCCACATGCCCGAGGCTGCTATTTACCAAGTGGATTGTCCTCTGCTTTGAACGAAGATATTGTCCTTCCCTTGTTCCCTTTCTTGTTCCTTGATGAGGGGAATGGAGCATCTCTGCTATGAGGAAAAGCTGAGAGACCTGGGTCTGTTTAGCCTGGAGAAGAGAAGGCTGAGAGGGGATCTGATCAGTGCTGGTCGATATCTAAAGGGCGGGTGTCCAGAGGATGGAGTCAGACTCTTCTCAGTGGTGCCCAGCAACACGACAAGGGGCAATGGGCACAAACTGGAGCATGGGCAGTTCCACCTGAACACGAGGAAGAACTTCTTTACTGTGAGGGTGCTTGAGGCCTGGCCCAGGCTGCCCGGGGAGGCTGTGGAGTCTCCTTCTGCAGAGAGATTCAAAACCTGCCTGGACGCGTTCCTGTGCACCCTGCTTTTGGGGCACCTGCTTTAGCGGGGGGGCTGGGGGATCTCCAGAGGGCCCTTCCAACCCCTACCATGCTGGGATTCTGTGATTCCCCACTTGCATTTGTCTTCTCCTTCCCTACAAAGAGAAGGAATTCTGATATTGGGGAATATGCCATGCACACACAGATATGTAGCAAGACATTTGGGAATGACGTCTTCCCCCTTCTTCTGGGCTACGTCACCTTGAACGCCTCCTCAGGGCACCTCCCATTCTCCCCTGCTTCTCTCCTCACTTCTCTTTGGCTCTCAGATTTCCATTCCCTCTTTCAGGCACTAGCAGCCACGGCAGCAGAAGTAGTTGGCAGAGCAGCAAATTGTTTTCCCCCACCTAGAATCCACTCTTCCTCCCATCTTCTTCTCCTTTGCTGCAACCCCTGGTAATCTCCTAGATTTTTAGCTTCCAGCAAGAATAAACTCTGCATCCATCCAGTTGAAGCAGATATGGAGTTAATTCCAAAAGATTCTCCAGTTTCTATTTATAAATCAGCCAGGGTATTATTATTATTATTACTCCTGGTGTCAAAAAAACCAGAAGAAAGTATGCCCTATTTGTGTAGATTTGCTGCTCTGGAACATTTTGGGTGTCGCTTGCAAATCCGCTTACAACCAGCAGATCAAGCCTGCTGTGGCTGCAGGAGATAGAAGAGGCAAACTCAATTAGGAGTTGAGTCATGATAAATTTTCTGTTGCCGTTGGCTAGCAGTCTTGGATGGGAGAGCCAGCCAGCTTTAGAGCCAAGAGGAAATCTGACACAGATGACAGTCTGACTTGCAGTACCTAGAAAAAAAAGACCAGCCAGATCTGTTTGTGCGTATGGCTTTTTCTTCAAGAACTTTCATACGTTTTAAGAGGGGAATCCAAGCCTCAATACACTCTCACTTCTGTGCATAGGAACAAAACACAGCACTTTCTCTTGCTCCTGGCAAGGCTTGAGAGAAACACTGCAGACACTCTGCTCTAACCAGGATCCCCTCGTCCACCTTCCCAGTCTCCCCCTTTTTTTTTTTCTTTTCCTCATGAATTGACCTGAGAGGAACTTGCCTGGTGATGCTATTTTCCCCCTCCCTGAGCTCGTACCAGATTGATAGTGAGTCGAGTTATCTTGGGACATGGTGTCTGGAGAACATTCCCAGCTGTGCTGCTCTCCTGAACACCTGGCCATAGGTGGATGTCTTGCCCAGTGCATCAGGACGTGAGCCTTTTCCCATCATCAAAAGGTATCATCTGCTTCAAAACCTTTCAAACCTTCATCAAGCCTCAGACTCAAGGGTCCAAGCCCCAGAAAAAGGAACAAGTTTTGATTCTTTTTCCTGCCTAAGTAACCCTATTCCTGGTGCAAAGGCCAGTTCATTGAATAAGGAGTAACTTATTGGCTGTAAAGAGGAAGGAGTTTGACATTTTAAGTATTTAATTATTATTTTACTGAGATGTTTACAGCTTCCATTCAGAACTGTGATCCCCTCATGTCAAATTCAGTAGAAATATTCAGATATAGTTCCTATAGTACTGTACTTAGTATATACATACGTATGTGTGTAAAACCAACATATATATGTCTATAGACATAATGTATATATACTATTACGTATAGTTCATAACACTGATGGTCTGCTGGGCGCTTAACCCTGAAAAGTTTGAAATGCATAAGAAGGGTTAGTTTTTTTCTAGCTATATGGTTTCTGGGCAGAAAATGCAGTCCTGTAAAATTGAAATGTCATCAAAAAGATGGTAAATGTTAATTTCCAATTGAGTCGATAGTATTGTCCTCTTAATGCATAGCTTTATGGGAATTGTAGTTCAAAATCTCATTCACCCTTGCAGAATGAATTGCCTGGAAGACTTTACTCACCATGTGCTTACTATAAGGCATGCATTCTTTTGACAAAGTTTTGCTTGGTGCATGACAAGGAATGTAATCTGACCATAAAACCTTTCTTCTACAAAAGGAAAAAGATTCAAACCACTTTGGAGATTCTAGCTTTAACACACCACATCAGAGAAACACAGTTAAATGATGAAAAAGCCTCAAACAAAGTTTTATTTCAACAAGCCAGACTAGAGCATTTCAATTTCAGGAAGGTTCAAATGTTTCTTTTCAAATAAATTATTGAGACAAAACAGTACAATATTTTTCATTGAAATTTCTCACAGTTTCTGTGCCACAAAAAAAAAAAAAAAGACAAAAGCTCAATTTCTTGTGCTAATAATGGCTCAAAACAAATAGTGGATGGACATTTCCAAATCTCTGTTTGAAAAATCACTCAATGAGAATAATACTTTCAAGCAAAATTATTCATGTACTTGAATATCTTCATTAACAGGGGATTCTGACCATTACCACCAAACAATGGAAGTACCATTTTTGTTGCCTATTTCAACAGAAAGGATGCTGTCTCCCTATTAGAAGATGATGATCATCAAACATCCTATGAAATGGTGATAAATCATGCTGTTAGAACTAGGAATTATGTTGGAATTTTTTCCCCATAAATATTTGTATTTCAAGCGTAGTTATTCTTTTTATTATTATTATTTGGTTTTAAACATAAGGAAGGTAGAAAGGAAAAAACACCAAAACTAATAATGAATCCTAATTCTTTTTTGCTCCATTATGCTTTTAGTGTTCATCGATTACCTCCATCAAGCTGGAGTCCCTACTGCTGTGCAGAGTTTTAGAGACAGGAAAACAAACCAGTCTGGAGCTTGGGCTGTGTAGAAAAATGTACTTGCCTTTTTTAAAGATGTTTTCGTACATTGAAGTGTGTTGCAATGACATTTCTGGAAAAAATATAACAAAGAAAAAATGAATCCTGAAAATTGTTAGGTTTACTCTTTGAAGAGCTGAGAGTTTAGGATCCTCTCTGACATGAATGAGAGCAACCTGTTTATTGTGTATTTTGAAAGGGAAGTAAAAGTATGATCCTATTCACTGGCATTCATCCAGTGTGATAAGAAACTACTTGGTAAAAACCAGTCTCTGCCTAGCTAAAAACCATTTAAAGGCTATTTCAGGGAGATTAGGTTGTGGATGTTGTCGAATTGCCACAAACTAATTTCCTTGTTCCACTAAGTATCAGGGGCTTTAAGGCAAGGCAGTCTAATCATTTCGTAGAAATCTGATAGACCCTAATAAGTGGAATTGGCCTCAGCCTCACAGATTGTATGACAGGTGCAATGCAGCTTGCAAGTTTTATTTAGATTTATTATTCTGCAGCCCAGCTCCTAAATCCATCCTGAAGCGCTGCAGGATTCCCGCAGCTCTGTGCAGAAGGGAGGCCACCTTCACAGCAGACTTGCTTTACAAATGAGAGAGACCTATTTCACAGATCACAAGTCAAAGATCAGCTTCCAAAGTGCAGTTGGATCTCCCTCCCACCCTCCCTTAGTTCAAAGTGTGTGTGTGTGGGGTGTCTTAAAAGGTGTTTACAAGTCTTTATATATATAGGGAGCTGCAGTAGATGTAGATGTATAAGTAGATGTTTAAAACAGATCACAGATAGTCAGTTTACAGACACTGCTCCTACAAAATCGTAGAATGGTTTGGGTTCAAAGGGATCTTAAAGGTCATCCAGTTCCAGTCCCTCTGCCATGGACAGGGACACCTTCCACCAGACCAGGTTGCTCAAAGCCCCATCCAACCTGGCCTTGAACACTTCCAGGGAAGGAGCACCCATAACTTCTCTGGGCAACCTGTTCCAGTGTTTCACCACCCTTTACATGAAGAATTTCTTCATAATATCTAATCTAAACCTATCCTCTTTCAGTTTAAAACCATCACCTCTCATCCTATCACTACACACCCTTGTAAAAAGCCCTTCTCCATCTCTCTTGTAGATCATTAGCCACATCATGCCTCTTGTTGTCATCAGAAAAGCTTTAGACCGCTCATAAAACTATTTTTTCTTTTTTTTAATAGTAGGCCTATCATAAAGTCCCATTTGATGCAGGAAGAGACCTAGAGAGCTGCAGGTCTTGGTAAAGGCCCTCTACAAGGTGTAGAACATCTGGAACATGAAAGGTAATCCAAAGATCCAGACTACACCTCAGAGGAAGAGAAAAAGAAAGCAAAGGAATGAACACAAACAAAAAATCCAATAGATTTTTACTGCCATTCTGATCTGGGGAGAAAACACCTTCTTGACTTCATATTGCTTATTGGCCAGATGAGGAATGTGTAAGCAAGGAGCGTTCATGAGACACCTGCAAGATGTTAATACCAGTAAGTGCAGCCTGTGTTTACCTGTAGCAGTTCTTGGATGATTTAAGTGAACAAAAAAAGAGGTCCTTCTCCTTTCAAACCAAGGCAGCCATGAAAAGGATGCAAGTCCTTTTCTGCCTTCTGAAGGGAACCAGTGGAAGCCCAGGAGAATGAGTTTAATAGGATAATCTATGTGATGAGCATATGCGATTAATGAACAGCAATGATATCACTCTTTGAAGTCTTCACCCAATCAGATGCTTAAACACTCATACCATAAATATCAAATACCAAGAGCATTCAGAAAAGTTGATAGACTTTTCACACTCCTTTTAAAAACATGTAGACAGACTGTTCCTATCAATGCCCAGAACTTCACATTGGAAGTGGCTGGAAACCTAATTTCCAGTCTCAGCTCATTCACAGTCAAGCCAGTTCCTTCCATATACCCTGCCCGATGGCTTAACACCAGGGTCAATGGGTCCAAAGCCATAATTTCATCTGGGAATCACGAGTGTTTTAAAAACAAAACTCAGTGATCTGACTGTGGAGCCGAATCCTGATGCAGAAAGAAAATCCCTTCATCAATATTCACTTTTTTTTCTAGACAGCCAGCCACCTAGGCAAATTGTCACGTCCTACACTGCCTGGTTGTGAGTGGTGTGAACCTGATGGAGAATCGCATGCTCCACTGAACAACCACGAAAGGGGTCATTGCTTCTGGCACCATCAAGGGGGGTGCAATCACACATTGTTGGGCAATTTCAGGTGCTCAGGTGAGCACCGACGCTGATTAATTATACATGGAAATAGCCATGCACACACCCTGTTCCAGCTTGTACAGTCATGGGTAGATTTTTACTGAAGGATTGATGAGGAGGAAAGTGAGACAATTTCTCCTTGTTCACTTGTTCAGATCAAACTAGTGCGTGCCCCACAGCACTTGGCCTCAACCACAGGAGAGAGGTCAGTGTTGTGACTGTCATTGTAAAGATCAAGGTGCCTTTGCAAGAGAATAGATGGGTTTTGCACTAATCTTCTTGGGATAGAGCATTGCTTTCTAAACAGAACTGCATCAGATGAATTTCAGTTAGACACCCTGGATGCAGTTGGGAAGGAAGAGGGTAAAGAAAATAAGAGGAAAGAGAAGAGTATTTTGGAGCCCGCTACTCATTCTTGGTTTGAATTATCAGAAAGAAGTGGGGAGGGGGTCAAAATTTTATTGTTTAGGAATTTCCTAAACTAGATGTTTTCGTTCAGATCAGCTGTCATGTGCAGAGATCCTTCATCTTCCACTCATAATGTTTTTTTTTCTCTCCATTCTCTAAATTTGAGGAATGGAACACAGTTTATTTGATCAGCTGAAGAGCTGTGTTGTTTTCTGCTTGTCCCATGGGATTTTATACACCAAGCTCATCTGATGAATCTGAGATGTAGACACATACATTTAATTTAGAGATGAGACCTACGTGATTTTTTTCTCTTTTTCCCACCTATTTCCAAGATGAAGAATTGTATACTGAAATCCCACCAAGCTCATACATACGATGTTGCCATGTAAATGTAAAACAGCAACTCTGAGTGAGAAGGGCGGTTGCTTAATCCAGACCCTGTGCTAACAGGCATGGCAGCATACATCGTTCTTCTAAATTATTCATGCTCCATTTTAACAGTAGTCAAACTTTCTGCTCATGCAACACAGGATCTCACTTCGGTGCAGGACTCATTTCTACCCAAACAGCTGTTGCAGCAACACGACCTGTGGTTTCAACACTTGGTCTTTTCTCATCAGTGGATGGTACGTGGCCTCTTGAAAGAGAAACGGACTTTGCCAAGCAGAAAAACAAGCCATCATAATTACACAAGCAAAAATGAAAAAAGAAACCTAAGCTTGTGAAATTTATTCTTGTGAATCAACATGCTAGAACCATTGCAACCTGTTTTCAGACAATATTTGCTTAAAAGAAATCCTGAAGTAAAGCAAGACAGTGAATATGAAAATATCCAAAAAAGGCAAACAATCCCAGGCTTGTAAATACTTCAGACATATGTGATTGCTAGGGTAGGAGAACTAGCAGGTGATGTTGAACTAAGGTAGTCATCGCTTACACGACCCCAAGGGGGTCTGAAAAACTTGCTGAGACCCAAATAAAAGTCAGAATAAATGTCACAGCTAAACAGAAATTCAATCTGTCTCAAGACCAACATCATGAAAGGGGCCATCTTGCTCCTGTCAGCACTAGTCATTTTGTGGTGGCATGATGAATTGTGATCTTCTTTTTTCTTTTCTGGGGTCAACGTTCAGCTGGATCTGCTTTCTCCTGTGGATCATGACCTAATAGTGTTGTAAGGCTAGCTGAAAAGAGCTGCTGGAAGTGAGAGATTGCAGAGGGTGAGGGGTACTTTGGAGCTACTCCTTTCAGAAGAAGTTGAGATTTGCATGAGATTATGAACATCACTTTGTAATGATGTTCACCAAGGAGAGTACCATGAGGCAAACACTTTCTACCTGCCAAAGAACCCTTCTTTTTCCCCACAAGGAGCAACATTTGGATGACCAGTTAATCTAGGTGAGCCAGAGAGGCTGCTGGATGGTCCTTCAAGCTCCACTTCTTCAGGAGCCTTGAACCTACCTGCAGATGGCAAGAAAAGAGCATAGCCCTGGCCTGTTTTCAGAAAACAACCATCAGTTCAGAATCTGGTTTATTTCAGACATGGTATCTTTTACATCTAAAACACTTTGCAATGTATGTTAATATATGACTGTTAATTGGTTACAGAATTGCTAATGTCTAAGGTACAATTATTTGGTATCCTGGTTGGGAACACAGCAAGGATATTCTTACTGTTTGGGGGACCACTGCAGCTTGCAAATAATCCATGTAACCAAATGCTGAATGAGCATGTTTGTGTGCGTCTACAAGGCTGGGTCAACTGAATTACAACCCTCTTGCTATCCAGCCACTAATGAGTCCTTTGTAAACTCAAATCCAGCCTGAGATACTGAGATGATCAGTTCTTTCAGTTATTCCCAGCATCCATGTTCTCTTTAATGATGTTGGTACTCTCTGAACCCTTCCCAGTTGCTCAGTGGTGTTTTGGCTCCAGGATAAACAAAGGTCAGATACAGATGGATCACAGTCCTCTTCCCTGTAGCATAAGGATGCCCTGATGCACACAGCCCAGAATTGCCTTCATAGATTATTCAATAAGACTTATCCAAGAGAATAATAATGATAATAATAATAATAATAGTAGCAATAGTAAATCTAAATTATGTCTGTTGGGCTTTGGCAGGGTTGAAGTATGCTAGACAAAGAAGAACAATGCTTATTTGGATTACGCGAAGCAGGCAGATAATTTAATACACATGTTCTGGGTTTCTGCCCTCTGGTCAGTGGTTTCTGGGACAGAGACACAACAAGGAACATGTTCTCAGAACTGACAGGGCAACGGTCTCCCACTACTGGCTATTCAATTTATTTAATTAACTGGATGGCATAAATAACATCCTCAGGGAAGAGAAAAACAAAGACGTCACCAGGTTGAGATCAATAGCAGCTGATGAAGCGGCAATGATTCTTCTAAAAAAGATGGTGGCATGGAGGTTTTCCAGGTATGGGTTTATGGTAGAGGTTTCAAAATGTTTTAAAGAGCTAACTAGTTTAAAAGGGCAAGAGGAGTCTAAATTACAGTGTAAGTGAAGCCAAACTATGTACTGGCTAGTCTAGAATAAAAGTTGATGAAGCTAAGTAGGCATAAATCTTTGGACACTTCGTGTAGTCATAATGTTAGCACTTGTTATTAATACCTGGCTTTTCATCAGTAGAATTCAAAACACTTTACAAGGGAGTTTAATTTCATTATTCTATCTTTATAAATGGGGATTTTGAAATACAGGGGTAAGAATTTACTGCTCAGAAGACCAGAGGGAATGGGGGTAAGAGGATCCTGTATTCTGTGTCCCCATCCAAAACGCTCAGAACTTGCTGTTTGTGTATATGCAGAGATCAAATTCTGGGTGGCTCCAGAAACATATCTGAGGACAAGCTTTATTTAATTACCAGTTAAAGAACCAAGACATGAAACTCCCTGACTCCACCCTAGAATCTGGCCCTTTCTTGACCCAGGAGACAAAAGCGTGATGCAGTGCTCAACGCAGTATGTGAGTATTCAAAACAGTCCCACATCTGTGCAAGGTTGGCGCTCTCTCCGACGATTTCACAAGACAGAGGCAAGCAAGAACTGTTTTGACTCTTTAACCAAGAATGGAAAAGTTGTGTCTTTTTGCAAAGTTTCCCCAGGTTTTGTTTTGGTTCTTTTTTTTTTGGAGGGGGGTGAAACACATTAGGTTGAGGATACATCCCACATCACAGCCCAAAATCCCTGGTCAGGCTGCCTATCTGTTCACTCACCCCCCAGCTCTGGTCTGGGAAAGAAAACTGGCTTTCCAGACCGCAAGGTGGTTTGCACTGCAGCTGATTTGCGCCTCCATGCAATAAGGATATAAGTGACAGTCACCACCTGGATGTGGGTATTTGCCCCCAAATCAATCTGAGATACCAACGTAATGTTCATATAACCTCTGATGCCATATCTGAGATGTTTTACTGTCTGAGTTTATTAATCTGCTCCAAGCTGAGTGTCTGGGTTTCTTGTGCAAAGCTCGATGGCCTAAATAGCCAGTCTGAGAGACTGCTGTGCCAAAGGGGTAGAGATAGAAAGAAATTATATGCAAAGGACTTATCTAAAAAGCTCGAGCCAGAGTTATGTTGACAGATGTGTCCAGTTAGAAACTGAAGCCTGAAGACTTCTCTTAAGAGAAGGTGCCTAAAACTTTTGTTTCCAGGAATGTGAAGGACTTTCTGCTTGCTTCTGTTAGGATCATGGTCAGCATGGTGACACTATGTCATACACAGAGCACTTCCAACCAGGAGACATATTACCCAAATGAGTGTCCTACCAACTACATCAATACTTATTCATATTCAATCCTCTTCAGGCTTCATGAGTTGTCTGTTCTTTGCTGACCTCCCTCCAAGGTTTGGCATACAGGGAAGAAGGCACTCTTGAGCAGGAGAGTCTAGAGCCTGCAAGTCAAATTCCACAAAAATTGAGAGGCTTGAATCCCTTTGAATGGAGGGTGGGCTTGTACCTCAGAGTCCCACTTTCTGTGTGGGAGCTCTAACCACCACCAGCAGTTTTCAGTATTTGCAATTTAAAAAATTCCTAGAATTTCCCGTGAGAATAATGAAACTAAATGGGTAATCCAAGTCCATTAAGAACAGGATTTGATTATGTTGATTCCTTAGGTGTAGTACAGAGTTCACTGCAGATGCCCAAGCCACTCTTGAAAACCACTCCATGATCTTACTAGTGAAGGTAGCTATAGCTTTTGTGCTGGAGTTATCGCTGCTGAGCTGCATTGAGGTTGCTCCAAATCCACCAACTACAGTAGAACCTCAGGAACACAGGCACCTCTTCCTTGTTTCTGACTGTTGGGATGTAGGTAGGAGCTAAGTTTTTAGCCACCCCAGTCAAGGAAAATAGAAAGGACTAAGAAAAACATTCAGGCTACAAATGGCAGAACTGAGTTGAGATCAGGGATGGCTAAGGAAGGGGAGGGTGGAGTATATGCTTGAACAATGGCAACTAAAACCTACCAGAGTCATATTTCAAGATTTTTAATTCAGTAGAAGAGGAATCTGTATCTGAAAACTTCAGGATGTTTGCAGGAACTCTGCCTTGACCTTGAAAAATCTTTTTGCACTCCTTGTCATGATAGACAAGTTGTTTTCTTGTGACATCTGCCGACTTAACTCTGACGTGTGGATTCATGAGAACAAAGGTCACCATCTGAAGCGTCCCAGTACAGACAGTGCCTGCAAGTAGTAAGTAATGGAAATGCTAAAACTGCCAAGATCCTTTTGTAACAGAAAGTGCCATGCAGTTTTCCTGAGAACTGTAGCTGGCTTTACCTCCCAGGGTTTTTCATGTTTTCTAGACAGCTTACCTTGAAAGGAATGTGCATCCCGGCATGACATCAGCCCTCTGGCCTCCAGCAGGCAAATGGAAAAGATCAGGTTGTACTGGGTGTCCATATCCATATAAAGCACCTTGCAATGATACATAGATATGGAGGTACTCACATATAAATGTATCTGTATACAAAGATGAATCACTCAGAGAAAAGAATTATACAGATGATCACTTTTTAAAAACTATGTGGTTGATTTTCCAAGTGCTTTCTACAAGCTATCTGAAGAAAGGAGATTAGGAACTATAAGTTATTTCTGTTTCCCTCACTCAGGTAGTAACTGCAAAAAGGGATTTATTTCTAAGGAAGGACAATGGAAAAAAATCAGTTTGTTTAGTTCAGTAGAGGAAGGCTGAGGCAGGATGTACCTACTTACTGTATATGTACCAAGAAAAAAACCCGGAACACTGTACTAGGAGGAGAGCTTTGTACACTGAGAGATACTATTGCCACAGAGAGAAGTAGGAACAACATGGCGTTTCATACATACAGGCTGGAATTAAAAGACTATAAAAATGAGGTTCTGGTACAGGTTGTGTCACAGCAATATTTCTGTGATAGCCAGACTTCTATTCAAGGTAGAGCTAGATATGATTATGCATGGGAGTAAATCATATTGCCAACTCTGACATACACTTCTAGATTGGAGGAGTGGGACCTGCACTCAGTCACAAGATATGGGCCATCGTCATCCCCAAAAATCCCAGCAAAGCCTAACCACTAACCTAGTCTTTAGCCAATTAAGTTTTCTCTTGGTTCCACTTACTTGCCTGCTTAACTTCTCCTTCCCAGTCCCTGGTGACAGAAGAGGAAATGGTTGATCTGTTGGACATTTTTGCGAACCAGACTTTTGGCCTGAAACCATCCATGATCTCCGGTAAACAACCTTGGAAAGAGTATCACATTTCAGAAATTTGACTCGTACCCTGCTCTTAGTAGCAAAAATCTGTATGTTCAAACTAATAAATTTACTCCAGATGAAAGCAGGGAGAAAAAGCCCACATGTACCATTGCTGAGTTCTGCTGCTAGTCATTACATGCAGACCTTAAGTCAGTAATACACATCTTTTTGAGATCACTTGATATGTTTATAATCTTATATTTCTTCTCTCATGATTTCCTATAAAAATTAATCCAGGAGAAAGACCTGGAAGATCATAAGAGGATTTTGACTTTTCCTGGCTAATCTTATAGACTAAGAGAGCCTAACGAGTGGGAATGTAGTCATTCTAGCCTTAAATGACAACCACTTGGCTGATAATTGGTTGACAGTAAATGGCAGGAGGTGTAGAAGAGACAACTATAAATAGTAAAACAGCTAGCATTGGACTATCCAGGCAATAGTGCACATAACTTTCTGGTACATTGAAGGAAGTTCAAGAACTATGATATTATGATGTTGACAAAGATACAACTTATGCGGTCCTTAAATAGTAGGTTAAGTTATTCTGTAACAACAGACGGCAAGCCAAATCTCAGGAGGACAGGAATAAAATAATCACAGAAATTTATGGCTGGAAGGCACCTTCTAAAATCATCTCATCCAGTTCTGTTTTCTGAGGCAGGACAAGTACATCTAACAGATGTGCCTCTGACCTGCCTTTAAACACTACCATTGAAGGAGATTCCAGGACACAACTGAACTTAGCATTTCTAATATTATACCTAAGGAAAGCCTTGTTAAATCACAAACAAAGTATCTTGATCTTCTCTCAGGAGACACACAAAATAATTGATCTACTTAACTTTCGCACTTCTGCATGTGGGTGGATTTCTTGGTGTTTTATACTCAACAGACCTTTCAAGCTTATAATGGGCATTCCCTGGCTTTATGTCCAGGATACAGCACCTAATGATGGCAACAGTACTGGAAAAGCAGCATTGCTCATGGGTTACTCTTTTGCCTACTACTAATGAACCCAAATGATCATTAACTGTAATTGATTTCAAGTTGGCCATACCCAGTCTCAATCTTGTGTGGTTTTCTGCCAAATGACTTGACATTTCCAATGTAATGTAAGGTCTTGATCAAGGGGTACTTACTAAACTCAAAACTTCTTCTGAATTTGAGAAAATAATATGTTTTTCATTTAAAAAAGCAAGCCTATTGCCATCCAGAACCTCAAAACAACAAACCAGACCAGAACAGAAAACCCAAAAACAACCCAACAAGAACTCCTACCTTTACAGGGAACATCATCTGGGAAGCATAAGCAATTTTAGAAATTCCAGGACATCAGCAAATTGTGATTTTATGACATGATATTCTGACACTGGGTCAGAATAAATGTATTTATTTAATGCTTTTGTAATGCGGTACAAGCAGAAATTTACAGTCTTTAAAAAATGAAATTAAAGAATCCTTCACTCATGGGCACCCTGTGACAAAGCTGTTCCTGTTGTTGATTTTACCAATAAGAGATCATTTTTTTCATTTCAAGAATTTCTTATCATTTAGCAGTAACATCTTAGAAGGGTTATTTGTTGTCTCTAGGAATATAATTTTAGTACATTTGTTTGCTACCCAGTGTCCCTTCCAGAAGTACGCAGAGGGCTGGAGGAAGAAGGTCAGAGATCTAGTAAGGACATGGAGCCAATACAAATTTTTCACAATGGCACCTGAGGTTGGATTCAGCTTCAGATTCTGACAATTGAATTAAATGAAATTCAACTAAAACAATAAAAAAAAAGATAGCTAAAATTTCTATGCCTCCATGTGAGTTAAGAGAAGCATTCGATTACTTAAGCAAAGGTGGCTGGTACCATTTGAGATGACCCAGGGTACCCTACCTGGACTGCAGCTTCCAGCCCAAAGACCTGAGGTCTTCTGTAGGACCTCTATCATATATGACAGACCCATGCAGACATCTTACATATTCCATTATATCTTTATGTTGCATCATTACTAGGGGCCTTTCCATAGGCAGATAGAAAGAAAGAAAGGGAGAGAGCTGTATCCCTCTGTAGCATGTGAAAGAGTACATAACTGACATTTATTGTTCAAAATTATATCCTACTAAGCTTATGCATACTCTAAAAAAGTACACTGTATTTTAAAGACCTCTTCAATGTAGCAGAAAAAGTTCTAATAAATCCCACTGTTTGGAATGTGAAGCTAAATTAATTCACCTGCAAAATGGAGCACATTTAAGAAACGATGGTGATTTACTACTGAAATTATCTGTTAAGGGAAAAGGCAACTCCCTTGCTTCAGGACTGAATTACTTTCCGGAACAAGTTCCGAAGGCAAACACCTGTTGTGGGATTCAGAGGAAGGGAAAAAAAATTTTATTTCTACCCCATGCTTTCCGTATCAGATTAGAAGATTTAGTTGTCCTTTCTGGTCTTAAAACTCTTACAAGCCAGGTACACGCACTAACTTCCTGAGCACCAGTTTGTTGCTTTAATTTTCAGTCCATGGTGACTTTCACATTTCATCCAGAAGGTCTGTTCTGAAATCACAGCTAAAGTGAAAAGTCTTTCCTTGCAGTGCTCATTGTAACATCAACAGTCTCACGCGCTCGTCCTCCTGTTGTCNTTCCTGAGCACCAGTTTGTTGCTTTAATTTTCAGTCCATGGTGACTTTCACATTTCATCCAGAAGGTCTGTTCTGAAATCACAGCTAAAGTGAAAAGTCTTTCCTTGCAGTGCTCATTGTAACATCAACAGTCTCATGCGCTCGTCCTCCTGTTGTCGTGACTCTAGGGGAATTGCGCTGTTTGCTATAACTTAAAAACTCGGAAATCCAGTTATAACAAATAAACTCAGAAATCCAGCGCAGTGATTATCCCGCCATCCAGCCATCATTCTGTTGATCTTCTCCCTTTTTAGAGGTTGCTCTGTCCACAGAACATTCAAGTATATCAGAAAGTATTCAAGCCTGTTTCTAAATCAGAAGCATTATGCAATCTGCTTCAGCATCTGAGGGAATAGGTAGGATTGGGCTTGCATTAAAACACATCAAGCAAATAATCACTTTTCGTAGCTGGCTCCATGATTCAGCCTTGAGCCTAGTGTAACCCAGAGGAGCGTGAAGCATTCAGGAGGAGCCGAAGCCAAAAGCACAGCATTGCCATGGTTCTCTGCAAAAAGGGGAATGTCACCAGCCCAGAACAGGTCCCCAGCAGAGTTAATGAGTATGTATGATCAGGCACACTGATCAGACTGTCAGCTGACAGCCTCATAATGCCACCTGTGTGCACCCATTCGATTTCCCAGGTAGCTTTGCTGAGAAAAATCCATCAAATAATAAATTTTACTTAGTCAAGAGGCAAAAAGGACTTTGTTACTTGTTGGTTAACCCATTTAGCCTGGCTTCTCCTCTCTCCTCCACCAAACATCTCCTGCATGTCCATAGGCAATGCCCATTCCAGAAAGGTGGAGACAGACTGCTTGGAGACTCCTGTTGTGCAATGGGTTCAGCACTCAACTTTCAGAAAGAAGTTCAAACCTCTGTTTTGTCTCTACTAATAGATGAGGGATTTACATTAGGATTTCCTGTCCTATGACTCAGCCAGGTGACCACTGACAAAGTTGTTCGTCTGTCTTAGACACTNCACCAAACATCTCCTGCATGTCCATAGGCAATGCCCATTCCAGAAAGGTGGAGACAGACTGCTTGGAGACTCCTGTTGTGCAATGGGTTCAGCACTCAACTTTCAGAAAGAAGTTCAAACCTCTGTTTTGTCTCTACTAATAGATGAGGGATTTACATTAGGATTTCCTGTCCTCTGACTCAGCCAGGTGACCACTGACAAAGCTGTTCGTCTGTCTTAGACACANATGGGTTCAGCACTCAACTTTCAGAAAGAAGTTCAAACCTCTGTTTTGTCTCTACTAATAGATGAGGGATTTACATTAGGATTTCCTGTCCTATGACTCAGCCAGGTGACCACTGACAAAGTTGTTCGTCTGTCTTAGACACTGCAATCAGTGGAGAGACATCATACATTGGCAAATCTGCAAAAAACAGATGGCAAGGTGGGGATGGGAAGCAGGGTCCTACAGTCGCTGTTACTTCTCTATCCAGAGCATTTGTGGAGCCTGTAGGTGAAAACCCTTGAAGTTTGTAGGATGTTCACAAGCTTGGATGTCAGGAAAATGTCCGCATGACTGAGCCGTCTGTTAGATGGTGGTTCAGTAAAAAGACCTTGTTGTGTCATTGCAGTTACTCAGCTATGTCACTTATCAAACCAAAGGCTTCATGCACTGATTTAATTAGGTTCTACATTGTTCAGACCCAGGACCTCATGTAGCAAGTGAAGCAGAGTTCAGGGGTGACTGTGTGCAGCTGCTAAAAGCTGCTCTGCAAGCAATAAAGTGTGGAAAATAAAAAGCCTGAGGACATACTTTATTCAGCTCAAACATGGCTCAGCAGGAGGGCTAGAGCCTGGATGCATGAAGGACTGTAAATCCCACTGAGATATTACCAGATTGTTTCCTGAAGATCCCATTTAAAGAAGGAAATGAGTCAAGCTGTATGGCTACTTCCATAATTTCTCATGCCCTGGGGACAGAAGTCAATGTTTCAAGCAGCTCTGGGGGTGATGATACAAGGTCTCTTAACATACACTCAGATATGGGGTAACTTTGTGATAGATTGGTGTTGTCTAATATGCAATAGGAAAACCACAAATCTGAGGAGTCCTGAGATGTTTGCTGGGACTCATATGTGCCAAAATAGGCACCTCCACTAGAAGTAGTTATTCAAGTTTCCTTTCAAATGGAAAAAAGACAGAAAGGTAATTTCAGTGCGAGGCTTCATCCTGAAAGCAGAAGAATCATATAAGAGTAAAATTAATCTCTCAGTGAATTCTAAAAGTACCTCTTTTTTGCCACTGGGTCCAAAAGAAGGTTGACCAACTACTTACCATGTGTCAGGGTAAGTCAATTGAACTTGGCATCAGAGATGAAACAGGATGTCTTTAAGGCATCTCCAATGACACAGGATTCCTATATATGCATACCTTCATAGAGGACTTAATTTTTGCATTTCCCTACTTGCAACAATAATCCTCATCTTTCATCAGTCCTACAGATTGGTAAGGAGCAGAGACAACACGGTGAGGGTTCGTTGTGAAGATGCTAAAAGCAGTCACTCTGAGGCAGTCAGGTATGCGAGGGATTTCAAGGTGAGACCCCTTGACTGCTTCCCTATTCTTTCATCCAGGTATAGGACATGATAATATAGGGGCAAAATGGAGTTAAGCTTCAGTGGTGTTCAGAAGAGGAACTTCAGAGCTGTTCCCAGATATGAGCTATGACACTCTGTGATATCTCCCATCCAGACAATCAGAGAATATCAGAACCTCAGCAAAAACTCCAGATGCAATTCTGTGTATCAGATGCTGAACGAAGTGTGGGAAGAACAAGAAGTTATTGATGTTGTTCTGAAGCACTAGTTCCTCACTCCAGGAGGTGACAATCTGCAGCTGGTCTCCAGCTATGAACTTTGGTGGAACACCTGCAGTGCCTTGGGCCTGGACTTCACTCACATTGACTGTAAAAGGGCAATAAAAGCCAGCAATCAAATAAAAAACAGTACCTCTGCTGCACTGCACCAGTTTGCCTGATGAACCTGGAGATCCCGATAACAATTCCATTTGAAATAGGTAATGATGATTAACAAACAGCAGCCCAGTTACTCGAGACAATGCTGAGGGTGGCGCGTGACTGATCAAAACAGCCTGATCATGTTTCTCCTCTAACTTTTCCAGACCAGCTGCTGCCAAAAAAGCAGCGAAAAATAAGACCAAAAAAAAATGTGGAGAGAGAAATTAAGAAGCAGGAGCTCTGAAATTGTTATATACTAGAGAATGGGAGGAAAACAATGTTTTCCAACATGGGCAAAGGTCTCTGCTCCTACACCCAGTGGGTCAAATCCAAGCCTGGCTGGAGTAAACGAATAGGTTCTCTTTGACTTAGTAGGCTCTGGGTCAGACCCAAGGTTCCCTTAATAATGGCTTGCCCTGACCTGTGTACTGGGATGCCTTTAGGCTTGACAGAGCCAATAAAAACCTTGTCCTCTCAAGAGCATTTTTCTTTTCGTGAGGTTAAGCTAAAGTTAGCTGCTGGAACTAACATGGCTTCTTCACATCTGGACCGAAGTCGTTGCAGTGACAGGCTTCTTTGCCATGTGACAACCCCAACAAAGACTATTTCTGGACACTAGGATACACACAATTATTTCAGCATTAGGTGCCACATCAACACAGCTGAATATATGCCACAGCAAGAAACACCCAGGCATCTCTGAGCTAGATGGTCTCATCTAATCCTACTTCCCTGAGCCACCCTGGTAGCAAAAAAAAAAAGGTGTCAGGAATGTAGCCAGGCACACTCCGGTGAGTTATATAGCCAAAGCATGTCACTATCTCACTTGTCACCTCAGCAGTGTCCACTATTCCCACCATTTAACTGCTGAATTAGGGGCTGCTGTGCTCCTATCTGGCTCACCTGTTCCCTCAAACCATGGTTTCCAGGCATCTCAAAGCTCAATTGTTTGCAAAGCACACAGTGGATCCTCAAAGCACATCGTTAGGCCATCTGCTGTTGCTGCAGCAAAAAATCAGAAGGCAGAAATACAGACCTAAACCCTTATGTCACTTCTTGACTAAATGACCATTTTCCTTCATTGCTGCTCACCAAGGTAAGACATTCTTCACTAACCCCCAGCAATAATCTACCAGTCTGACTAGATGGCCAAATTTACCATTCATGTGGTCTAAGCTGGAAAATTGTCTGATTTTATGGGGGAGAATATAATATTCATTAAAATATTTGATAGAGAGGACAGCAAATAAGATTTTTCGACATGTGCAGGACAGCATTATTCCACTGAAACTAGGGAGGTCAGATTCCAATCTAATGTAAATAAGCTTAACTGCAGTGGAATCACTGACTCCGTAAGAACCAAGAATTTGACCCCAAAGCAAACCCAGAATTCATTGACGTCAATCAAGAATTTTCTATTTGGCCAGAACTTTTGATCAGACCCTGATTTGAGTTAGAAAAAGTGTCTGTAAATGGAAGAGTCACTGTTTTGGAATATTCATGAACATTTTATTCTTCCTTGTGTACAAATAAACTTCTCCCAATGTCTTTTCAGCCTAGGATGCATCCTAGGAACTGTTTTGGACATCCTCCTAGGGTTTAAGCCTTCACGCCTCGGAAATTCACTTTTGCATTAATTTTCTCCTGCTGGAAAATGCAAGAAGGCTGTTAAAGGACCATGTTGCTCTGCTGAGAATGTGACAATTATGAGAATAATCGTGAAGGAAGCCTTCAGTGCAATTCTTTAGTGTTTTTACAACTGACTTTTTGATGGCACTCATGAGCTTTCAGAAGGAAGTCAATTTTAAGACTACTTTAACTTTGGAGGATGCAGCCAAGTACATGAGATAGGACTGATTAGCAAGGATCCAAGTGTATCTAGTTCTTGGCGGGTTTGTTCAGCTTAAGAAGAAAGCTCTCAAACTCTCGTCCCCAGCATTCCCAAGATGACTTTTTTAACCAGTCCACCGATGATCTCCATTCATAGTGGAAGCTGGTGGTCCCAGACACCCAGTTTATGAGCACGTTGTAATCTCTAAAGCCCTGTTTCTGCCAGAGGTTACAAAAAGTCACTGCAGCTATGGGAGTGTTTAGTAGATGGAAAACAAGATGGGATGTTACCCACAGCGTTAGGGTTGAGATCACAGGATGCACTTTTGCAGTGTTTTCATGCCGAACAAAAGAGCACAACCCCAGGTGACGTTGTTGGAGCTACACAAAGCAAGTGCCCAGAATATGCTCCTTTCAATGTTCAAAGCTCCTCTTGATGGGGTCCTCATTTCAGCTGTTATTTCTTGATGCTAATGTGACTAGTAATAATGTAAAACTGCATTCCAAACTTTGGCTTGAGTTTGAAAAAAAAAAAGAAGGCAAACCCAAAGCAAAACTTCTTCTTGCCAATTTTGTGTGCTATAGTGTGTGGTTTGGGGAGGAAGAGGGGGAAAGCGGGTATTATTGCTATTACATTTTTTGTGAAGCAAGAATATCTAGCTAAAACCATCCAGGAAATGACAATGAATTAAAACAATTGAAATAGCTGGAGAAGCCGTTGCTGTCAATTTGGGGGGGAAAAAAATAAAAAAGAAGACAAACCAAAAATGCTCACTTGGCATACATGTGCGGTTTGAGGGCATTCTTTCTTGGCTGGTCCTAGCAAGAACATTTAGCTGAGTCAAATGTCTGAAGGAAGTTACCAGCCAGCTGGGCTAGCATGGCCAAGGCACACCGAATTGCAGCTCCAGCAGCACGCAAGGCAAGGATGTGGCTAGCATCTGAGCCAGCTACCTCTGATCTCTTGTAACAAAGGACTGTGTGTCACCGAGCCTGGCGCAGAGTAGAGCAATCATGTCCTTCAGCAGAATTCCTGAGCCAAGGTGGAAGCTTTCAGATGAACAATTGCTTCTCCTACCACCCTTTTATTGTTTACCTACAATCTAACTCTGTTTTCTGCAGGACAATAGCAGGCTGGGGTGTTGACAGCCTTGTTGCATTTGTGTGCAGCAGATGTTCTGAAACATCTGCTTCCCAACACAGAACCTCTGAAGATCCCAAGAATGTTAACAGCTTGTCAGAATTATCTTTTTTTATAGAAATGTTATTCTACCCAATCCTTTCAGTGGCAGCTTCCTGGCATTAATATTTATTCTGATTCGATGAGCACAATGCTTAAAAAAAAGAAAAAAAAAGGGAAAAAAAGTTGAGGCCAAGTCTTGTCATGTAAAGGTCAAACGTACAAAGGTGTGAAACCTCCTCAAGGAGCCAAGGTGTTACTGGGCCACAGCAGCTCAATGAGCCAAACTGAAAACTAGCACACAGACTTGACGTCATCCATTGACACTTGGTATTTTGAAGGGACAGAATGAGCTAAAGAAATTAGTCCTGGTTATTTCCCATCTTGTAATTTATTAGACTGCTGTCCTGGTTTGGTGAATTTGAAAATTAGATCTATTTTTTTGTGTGTGTGTGTTTTTTTAAAAATTCCAAAGGCTGTGATGGTTAATGATATTAAATGAAAGAACCAAGTTCAAAAAAATGCACGAATAATCCACAATGCTTTGCTTTGCCAAAGGCTATCTTTCCTGTCCTCTTACCATCACGAATTTGTTTGCAAACTCTCGGTGAGTAAAAAAAAAAAAAAATATTTCCAAGTTTCCAAGAACTGCTCTGATCTTTGCTCTCCAGTTTCCTGGTAAAAACCTGCCTGAACCCTTCAGATGAATGCAGGCTCCATCCCCTGGTGAAGCTTACGTAACATTGGGTGGAGTTCTGGACAAAATCTTGCTGTTTTAATATGGTCCTGGGGAAATCAGTTCATTTTATGTCCTGCATGCATGCTGAAGGCCAGCCTAACTCCTCGCATCTGGCCTAATGGAAACTGAGTTGTGTAGACTGGAATGTCAAAGGGTAAGCAGATCGTCTATCCACATACACAGATCATATTTACCTGGTTATATGACAGCACTAACCCCTGGGAAGCCATCACCCTAATTCTGATTTGGCTTGCACCTTGGTGATGCCGGCTTAATTCCAAAAGCTCTTTTGGAGTTGGTTGTGGCTTAGGTCAGCGTATCCTGTGTCGAAACATGGTTCTGCAGAGGACTCTCACGTTCCCATCTTGGATAGCTATCCTTAAATCAAAATAAATAATTCAGTTCCATTAAATGTCATTCTTTTTGAACTTACCTTGTTTGATTTTTCTCTAGCTCTATCCAGAATTTCATACTAGAATATAGCAGATTTTACACAGTTCCTTAATAGCTCTTTATGTTTTGATATCAGTTCTATTTCTTTGATTATTCTTTTTATTAACTATTTTATATAAAATGAACAAATGCCTAGAAATCCAGATCTCAAATGTTTGGTTGATCTGAACAGCCCTATCTGCATTGAGATCACCAAAAGAATGAGCAATGTAGATTACTGCAGGATTAAATACTCTATATTAGATTCCACTTTTTTCCAGTGACCTAGTAAGATGAGAAGTGATTTTTGTGGTTTTGTTTTGTTTTGTTGAAACTGAAGGAATCAGAAAGAAAGGCTATGACTCTTGTTGCCTGACAGTAAAGTGACAAGAGAGGCATCTAGAGATATCCAAGATGCCCTAGTGTAACCTTGGAATCCATCAGAAATTTTGGGTAAGCTGAAAAATCACAATTATTTTCCTCTGTACCCATTTAATTTCATCATAAAGGAAATCACTTCTTCCCTATACTGAAAGGATAGGGACCAATCTTTCAGACCAATGCACACACCTGTGTGTACATAAGACTCTTTCCTCTGCACGTGCTCTCAATTGTCTGCTTATACATCATGTACAGATATCTTGGAGACCTGCATAGCAATATTGTCTCTGTAGCCGAGTAGCTAAACCCTGACAGATGCAGAGGTATAGGGCCTCCTCTTTAAGATGCTCTGCCTTTGAAACTAAGAATAAGGTCTGAGTGGTTAAATATATACCTGGTGTAACCTCATGCTGCCTTCCTAATGTCATTGGTGCAATGCTGATTTGCACTGACTGAAAACCTAACCCTAGATTTAGTACATGGATGATGATATAATCTTATATGAAAAGGATCTCTCCAGCATCTCCCTCACCATTATTCAGGGCAAAGTATTAAAACATGACACCTAGCATACTCTCAAACAAGTTTCTGTAGAACACTGCCAGGGTACCAAAACAGTTCAGGAGGCCACCCTTGGGAAATAGGTCCAGATACACAAGGTGATTAGTTTAAAAAAAGTTTATTTAAAATGGTTTATTTTGAATCTTAGAATTACAGTTTAGCATATACTAATTCACGCTTGACAAAATGGAGACTGGCGACTGAAGAAAGTGAGAGATCTAAATCTTGAAAGTAAAGATCACTTGTGGAAAGAATTTGTCTACATGATGGACTCGGCATTCCAGAAGTGGTCTCTGCACTGCCTGTAGGAATCGCCACTTTGACAGGAATTCAATCTATGAAAAAAAACTGGTTTATTAGGTGTTATCCTTCATTATCTTATCATAAAATACAATTATTTTAATCTCCATAAGGCTTGCAGAGATGTTACTTTTTTTCAGACACAGCTATCCTTGCTAGCCGGTAGAAAGTTTCTTACTCCTTTTTTGCACCTGACATGTCTTACCCACACTGCTTTTCCTTTTATTCTCTTTCTTATTAGTGTAGCTACCTAGCTGTAAATCTGAGCATGCTGAAAGCAAAGTGAGCAGACATTCAGATTATATAAGCAGCAGAGAGAAAATTCAGCATACTTTGTTCCTTTTCAGATTTCCCTACCACTTTACCCTTTACAAGACCCTGTGTTTATTCCTACCAGCCTATCCATTTCAATTTCCATTGGCACCTTTAGATGTTATTATATACAGAGTTTGGGGGGGAGGGGTGTCTATTGGACACATCTTGGGGGCATCCTTGCCTTTTCACTGGCTTTTTAGGTTTCTCCATTTGACAGGGGGGATGTGCACGTGCATATGCATATGTATGCGTCCTTACCTCTTCTGTCATTCTCCATGGTGACACCAAGTTGTCTAATTCTGCTCTGACAAAGGTTAAAACTTTTGGTCTTAACCCCATGGCTGTGCTCGTAAATAGTATCACTCAGAGCTTGTTCTTGGATCCTGACTGATACAAATAAATTACCATCTCCCTCCCACACACTCTAAAATAAGCAGCTACAGGCAACCTTCCCATTGGGAATGAGCTCATTTGTGCTATCCCCCAGCTGTGCTCAAGCATTGTCTGAGCATTTGCTCTTGGATACAGGTCAAAGCTATGCCAGGGGCTATGCTAACAATGTAATGGTGTGGGCAACTGTGGGACACTGTCCAGATCCATGACTTGGCTCTGTTTATTTTACTGGTATAGACATATTGACTTCAGCAAAAATAAAATCTAGCTCCACAAGAATAATCTAGGTTAGTTAACCATCTACAGTACAACTATCAGCAAAGTGGGAGTCCTGGAGAATACTTCCTTTTTCCTCATTCCATGAGGATTTTTTTCATAGATATAAGTCCTTACACAATTTTTGTAAAGGACTTGAGTGAAAAAACAGCTTGTAGAATTTAGGTTTTCTGCATGCCTTTTGTGCTGTCTGATCAGTAACACTTAAATCTTCAGTCACACTACTGATTTATTTAAAGGGTTTGTTCCTGCAGGAGTTTCTGATGTGCCTGAAAACATAAGTAAAGCTTTGATATTGTAAACTGTGATTCCTATTACGGTTGGTACAATAGAGTGATTTGTTGTCATTACGTAACTGCCACTTTAGCCCCCAGCACTGCGTTTCATATTGCAAGGTCCCAACCCACAGAGCACTTGAGCACTTGCCCAGGTTTAAGCAGAGATTATCCTGTTGGTTTTAATGAGATTTGGCTGGATCTGGGACATAGCCACACTATAACTTTGATACAGAAATATCTACAAAGAAAGCACAAGGGTTCAAATCTCAAAGAGCAAGAACATGCTGAATTCCTTCTTGGTCCTAATGATGCAAAAACCTCTCAAGTTTAGGGAGCCTGTATACGTAATTGAGTCTGAACATCAGGTTTGTCTTACAGGGAGAGTAAAGTGCTCCAAACGAGAATGAGTGGAGCTGGCTCACTGAGCTCCAGCTAAGGTAGATCACTAGAAACATTGAGGGCAAGTGCTGATTTGAACCCTCAAAAGATCTGAAAAAACACGTTTCAGACTGGCAGAAAAAGCCTCCTTATGGATCAGATTTACACCTAGAAACTGCCTCCTGGGTTTAGGTACCTAATACAATCCAGATTCATTCATGTAAAAAACAGACTGGGTCCCAGGACATGCTCCACTGTCCCTCATTTAAACTTTCTGCTCAGACTAAAGAATAAAGAGGTATGGATTGTCCTCAGCTTGAAGAAAATAATTTTCAATAACTTGCATTCGCTGCTATATATATTTCAAAAACCAAGGGAGAGACAGCAATAATCATCAATATTCAACAATTAACACTGAAAACTTTCAACTGCTCTCCTAAGTTTCCTTTCATAGTATATAGAAAGAAATGGGTAGTTGAGGGAATAAGCCATCTCGTTTGAGAGAGGCAGCTAAATCAGATAAGCCATGCTCTTGAGACGGCTGTTTTTCTCCATCAGCCATGAGGCATTTCTAGAAGATGAGCTCAGGCTTAAATGTCTTAGGCTATAAGACACTGTAAAGAGTGTCTTGAAAGAAATGGTCAGTTTTAAGACAAGAAATTCAGGATCAAGTGTCTGTTGGTGGCATATTCAGATTAATTGTACGTCTTTCCAGAAGTCATGCTCTGGTTAAAAGAAAACCAAAGTTTTGTATAAGAATTGCTGAATTATCGTCTCTAAGGTGGGGGTTTTTTTTGTTTTGGAGCAGTTTTTTGTTTGGTTTTGTTTATGCTTTGGTTTTTTTTTTTTTAAATCAAAGTTCAGTATTCTTTATTTCAGGCTTTTAAAAGTAGACTGGCTCCATGTTTCTTTTTCCTAGAGAAGAGGACTATCTGGATTTGCATAAAAGATATATCTAGCTTTTTATTAAAAACCTCCAAAGCTGGAGTCTCCATTTCATCCCCAGGCAATCACTTGTAATACTTCATTATTCTTCCTACCAGGAAGTTTATCATAGTGTCCAACCTAAATCTCCCTAGCTACAATTTCAGTCCAGGACCTTTTGTTTTAGCTGCAGTGGACACAGAAAATACTGTAATCCCTGGCAAAATGAAGTGGCTACAGAATAAAGTAGAATCATTTCAATCCACTGGCAAAAGCTCTGAAGTGAAACACTGAAATTGTTTTACCATATTAGTGTCATTAAGTCCACGTGGTGAGACAGAGAGCTGTGATCATGGGGAAAAAAGTTTAAGAAGGGTGAGGGGAAAAAAAAAGCTTAGGTTAATGAAGTCAGATTGTCTCTATCTGGTGAATGCTGTAAAACAAACGAGTAATTCAACCAGAAGCAGGGGAAGAAAGATGGGGGGAAGACACACATCCCAAGCAATAAATGCTGTTTGATTCTGCGATAAGAAAAAATTGTCTGCTAGTGTGGAAACTGGTGAAAGCCTTTTTGTCTTCAGCAGAATTGTAACGACTTACGTCGACAACCAAATTCTCGTGAGAAGCAAAATCTTCATTGCCTTTGTTAATCAAAATCAGTAGGGATGTTGACAGTAAGGAGCATAGTTCGCAGATCCCTGACAAATGTGGGAAGTATTCGGTACCAAATAGGTCAAGACTTGTCAACTAATACCTTGTGTCTCCTTAGAAGATATATGGTGTCATGTTAGTAATTTATCTCATAGAATAACCAAAACTCACAGTACAGTAACATCCCACTCTTCTATTTTCCATGAGTTTTAAAGAGGGCAAGATAATCATAAAATATCTAGGCTCATCGTATCAAAGAGCTTGGCGATTTGGGTGGCTGAAAACGGAATGGAATTAGCTTGATGCTAATTGGCACAGAAATAGGACATTTGGCATCCTGGAGATGGAAGCCACCAGAAATGGTGCAGAAAGGCGGAAGGACAGCATGCCAGATAGTGAAAGAAACATCTGAGCAAAGGCAGAGCAGGAGAAAAAAAATGTTTTCTGAGCTAAAACAAGAAAGTCCCAGGGTTTCCAGTAAGCATTACTGTAAACTCTTTCTTTGTACTTTTAGGACAGTCATCATGCTGGCTGGCACAAGAAAAGTTGAACTATGGAAAGCTATATTTCAGAGCATAAATAAATTTCAGATTTCAGTTATAGTTGAAACTATGGCTTCGTACTTTTCATAGGATGCCTGAGACCGTGTTGAAGTTCTCCTCATCCTGAAGAAACAGACTGTTTCTGTTAAAAGGGACTCTTCTTAATGATAACTGATGATATAGTATGGGTTTGGGAGCCTAGGGACATCTGTTATAGGGCATTGACACATACACATTGGAGCCAACTTTCCATTACTGCTATTTAGAACAGGGATGATGGTTTAAAGTGATTCTTTCCGAGGTCAAAGCTGGAGTTTCTTCCAGATCCAGGGTAAATACTTAAGAAATACTGACTACTGTCCAGATCCTGGCTTTATGTGCACAAACACTGCAAGAAATGCCATCAGACAAACGTTAATAAATAATACAGAAATAACACCGAGATGTCAAACTCTGCTCCAATACACAGTTTGCCATTAAAGCAAAGATTTGAAATATAAAACCCCAGAAGCTGACTGAAAATATGTGCCACAGGGGTCTGATTTCTATTTCTAGCAGAAGTCTAAACCACTGTCTTAAGCAGTTTCAAGATTAGAGTTGGTTCATAACATACAGATTCGTGGGTGGCAAAGAGTGTGCCCTAGCCTGTCTTGGCAATTTCAGGCTGCTCCTGGACAAAGCTTAAAATAGCAACCATCTAGAAAGCTAAGTTCTCTCAGGATGAAAATACACCCACAATTGATGGAAACACACCAGAATAACTTGAGCCACATGGTTTTGTATAGAGCAGCTTTGACTAAGATCACCTCAGAGGTCTAATGAACTCCTCCTGCTCCTGAGACCTGCAGGGAAAAGGTACATAAAGAAGGGAAGCAAGACCAAAGGATGTTTTGCTCCTAGGAATAATGTCACCAGGAAATGGAGATGACACTGCTGCCGTCCCCCTGTGGGGAGAGAGGGATTGTACCAAGTACCTGTCACCCCATGGCAGACCCTTCCCGCATTAATTATTGAGCACTTCTCTAGCTGGCTGTATTTACTGCCTGCCATCCCATGATGACTGAAAAGGAAATGAGTTTCCTTGCTGGGTAGTTTTGTGGGATCAATTTCTAATCACAGCTCAGACACTAGCATCAAACATTTATCTTCAATGAACATATCCTTCCCTTTTCTAGAGAATCTCTTTTTAGTCATTATCAATAAGATGAGATTGTGTGGAAACATCTATTATGGATACAAGTACCCACACAACTTGTATCTATCTAAGTTAGATGCTCGCATGTGTATGACCACATACAGCTTTGCAACCAACTTTGCATGTGTCCTTGTCAAAGCGTGCCTGTGTCTGTGCTCGTTCCCATCAATGGGTGAAAATATATTTGGGAAAGGAGGGGATGTGGCAGATACATCTGTCCATGTCTATTTCTATGTACATACCCGAGTGTGGATATTCATAGTGCAGTGGTCTGTGTCTCCTTTTGGGTTTATAGAGGCAGGAGTGACAGGCTGTTAATGTGTGGCATAGTCATGCTTACAGGGTAAGGTTGGTGAGGGACAACAGAGCTAATGCAGGTATATGATAATCAAGATGCATCCCAAGCAAGACTTGATGTCTGAAACACATTGTGGCAGATCAAGGTACAGGAAGAATTCAGCCAAGCCATAGTGTTTAGCAAAGCATGACCCCTATCTCAGACCTGCTTTTCCATTTCACAGATATTTGGTCTGGTCCTGCTCTGGCTGAGCTACAGTGCAGGAAGAAATGCTACCTCCAACGTAAAAGTGAAATTTCAGGCTTCCCTCCTGCTAAAGAGGAGGTGTGCAGTGGAAAGAGGTGAGCTGGGTCTCAGGGATGTCTGCATGTTTAGGGTTAGAACACTTTTTAAAACAAAACTGTAGAAATAACTTGCCTGTAATCCATGAGAACACATCTGTTCCTGAAACTGCTCTGGGGAAACAGTGCACTGGAGGCTTCACAGAGAGGTGGGTTGCAGGGTAGGGAGCCTGAGACTGTCTTTTTCTCTATTTTCTTCAGTTTTGCTGGCTAGAGCAAGAATTAATTTCCTGGGTGAACCTCAAGTCCGACATGGATACTCTATAAACTAACAAAACCTCAGAAAGACAGGAAGCATCTAGAGACAGAGCAACATAGCCAAAACCAACATCTCCTGTAGACACCCAAAATACTAGACCATCTCATCCCCAGTGACACCGTTAAAGATATGTTGCCTCCATTTTGGTTGGGGTTTTTTGCAAGAGGGCAAGATGTTTAGTCTGTCCCCAGCCTGCCTGGACTTTGTATAAACAAGAAACAGATCTTTCTTCTCCTGCCCTCCATCCCCTCCCCAGGAGATGATCTCTATCACAAACCCCTCTAGGAGAAAAATGAAAAAGAAACAACAATGACAAAAGAATAAATAAATAAAAAAAAAAAAGAATGTGGGGTATGACCAGACAGACAAGCACAAAACTTCCCCAAGAACAGGCAAATGTTTCAGACTTGGATGGATTTCTTGCAATCATAGCCTCACCTCTGGCCTTATTTTTACCCAGAAAATACTCCCCAGCCACAAAAACCTCTGAAAGTCCCTGCTGTGCAGGGCTCCAGTGGCATAAACACACACACACAGATTCATGGTTTAGCTCTTACAGAGAAGAATTTGCTCCTGGCTTGCCAAATAATTGTACGAGCTCGCCAGTCATGTCCACACCACCAAAAACAGACATGGTAGGCTCATCCCTCACCTTTCCCACAGCTGGACTTTTATAACTTTGTTGACCTCTCTCCGTCTCCGTCATTTCCAAGCAGTAAGGGCAGATGGCTGGGCTGATGAAGCTCAATGACTTCAAAGAAGCTCGTGGGCACCATCTCCCCAGAGCCTTTCATGAAGGTTGAGCTTCAGTATGGGACTTGGGCATGACAGCTAGAGCATGGCACCCGGGCATCCTTTGCTCCAGTCTGTCTCATATATCAAGGGAGAAGGTACCTGAGGGGTCTGTGGAACATAGAGACCATCCAACAGTTCATCACTGGAGGATGGAAAGTTGGAGGGTTTGCTTCAATTAAATGGAAGATAGTTCAAAGCAAGGCTATTTCTTGTGCTTAAATCTGATCCAAACACAAGGACAAAAGTGGAAATTCCTGCTACTGAACTTAGGAGACAATTTCCCACTGTTTTCTTTTCTTTCTTTTTTTTTTTTCCCCTCCCCTACAGGGACGTCTGACATTGCCAATATCCAGGCTTCCTCCAATTTCCTTCTCATGGTACAATTTCTTTTTAAGATTTTTGATTTGAGGTTGTAGGGATCCTGAATTTGACCCAGGAGTTTGGTCAAGAGGGATATTTTTTGACTTCTGCATGTGGGTAGAGGGAGTATTTCTATTACGGTCTCATTTGAATTAAACATGAATTGAGTAGTTATCTGGAGTTGGGTGAGGAATCAGTTGCCATAGCAGTCCCTTCCTACCTATGAAGTCTTCTGAAGGTTTCATCTCACTGATATAAATAAAACTCCAAATATACACAATTATTGACTTAGCTGTGAGCGTAAATTGGTACTGTTGAAACTGGCGATTGCTTTTTGGTTTTCTTGAAGGGCATATATTGATGAAAGTCTGAGGGAATTGGCACAACTATGTGCTGCTGAAACCTGGTTTATATTCCTGTCCTCCCTTCCCGTGTTTTTTCCAGGTATGCTCATCTCTGAGTTTCTGTATGATGCGGATTGATTTAGGGGGCTTGGTAATTTTTCTGTGATTCCTGATGCCTCTGCACAATAAAAGATGTGGGCAGTGATTGTAATCAGTGCCTTGCAAACAATTGACCAAAGCACAGAGATGTAAAGAGGACTTGTTGAGGTACTGCTCTGCCTGCCACATACACAGGAATTAATCTCCCCTCACACAAAGGTGGCAATTTCTGAGAATAATATCCTTTAATGCTCTGTAGATTTTATTTCTCACATCTGCTACAGGATGGCAAATGACAGAGTAAGTGCCCTTGGACAGACTCCTGTAGGACAGCAGTATGGAGCAGTTACCATTAAGTATTTGCTATGGAATTTACGTGACTAAAAGTCAACATTTCCACTCGAGCTAGATGCTCTGGATTATTTTTATTGCCATCAGAGATGTGTTCAATACATTTAATAAACTGGAGTGTGGTTCTTCTCATCCTAAAGTTTGTGTTGAAGGCAAGTCAGATGTATTATTCCCTAAAATCCCCATTCATCTCTGCTGACTGTAAGAAGGGAGAAGGGGGACCAGCTCAGCTGTACGTTTTGACACAGCAGACACTAGGGCTTCATTCACCATCTGCAGCTATTTAAGAGCTTAATGTGGGCGTATTTTTCCCCAAAAAGCCAGGTGGGTTTGGCAGCTGGTGTAGCTGTCTGTCGCAGAAAGCCACAGGTAGCAGCCAGAAAAAGTAATTTACAGCAAGCTCATGCTGACCTTTTAGATTGCTTTCCCCCTGATTCTTGGTGGTGCTACCCACCTGGCTACATCGCTGGTATGACTTGAAATGATGGAGGTAGCAGGAGTACAGAACCCCATCCCACTACCATTGCACCACATATTGTCATTGCTTCTCTTGGCACTGTGACCACACAAGCTAGGCAGAGTGACATGGCTCAACCGGCCATTGAACTGGTTTGCTGAACCTCTCCTAGTTGCTGAGACCTTTCCACAGCCCTTGGCTACCCAGTGCTCACCTACTTGACCTCTGAAAAACCTCTGCATCTGAGCATGCCAACACTTTCTCAGTCTCTTTTGGCTTCCCTCCAGAAATAACTCTTCTATTTTACTCTGTCTTTTTTTAAACACTAATCATAGCCTAAAATTATTCTACACACGCACACGTATTCATCACACTAATACATATTTTCAGTAAGATCTGCAAAAAGGCAAATTTGTCAATAGGAAGGAAGCCATCCAGAGGTGTGAGAGACTGGGAGATGCACAAATCCTCTATTAGTTAAATCTAAATGAAATAATCATCTGTTTCATAGAGGAGAATTCAAATGTACTGTGTGCTGCTTTGGTGGAGTTCTCCTTTCTTCATTGAGCTTTTATGCTTTTGACAGAAGGCGTTGAGTGGGAAAACATGTAAGGGAAAGAGTTTGGCAGTCATGGATTTGAGTGCTTATTTGAGAGTCCGTTTAAAATTGGAAAGGAATTGGCTTATGAGTGTATTTACGTGCAAGTTCCCAGACTTTTTAACTCACCATGGGATAGCAGGATGGCATTACCTGTAGACATTTCCATAACTTCTAAAAGAGACTAGAGATTCATTGCAGCATTGCGTTCATTGCACTGAAATACTTTTTCTCAAGTATTTATAGGTGGTTGGGATACTATCAGTGAGGTTTGTAATTAGTAGCTTTAAACAGCTAAAAGTGATCTGCCTGAACTTGATTCATCTTATCCTAAGAGATATCCAGATACAATTCAAGAGGCTGGAGGGTAGGGACCTGTAGCAAAGGTAAGTGAAGGAAGGCTTTTTAACTAGACATCTGTATCTCAGGCANACTATCAGTGAGGTTTGTAATTAGTAGCTTTAAACAGCTAAAAGTGATCTGCCTGAACTTGATTCATCTTATCCTAAGAGATATCCAGATACAATTCAAGAGGCTGGAGGGTAGGGACCTGTAGCAAAGGTAAGTGAAGGAAGGCTTTTTAACTAGACATCTGTGTCTCAGGCATCTAAAGTCAGGTCAAGTAAATCTCAGGCCTAGGATTTTTTGTATTTTCTAGAAAAAGCATGTAGTGTGGGGGACATTTATCTATCAAGTGAAAGAAGGATTGATGATTGACTGTTGTTTTGGATCAAAATTTAGACAACATCTGGAATACTGCACCCAGTTTTGGGCCTCAGTTACAGCAAAAACATTGACAAACTGGGGCAAGTTCAGTGGAAGATAACCAAGATGGCTGGGAGCTGGAGTACTTGTCCTGTGAAGAGAGGCTGAGGGAACTGGGTTTGTGCAGCCTGGAGAAGACAGGGCTTTGTGGGGAACGACTAGCAGCATGATGGTCCCTACAAGTAGCTTGTCAAGAAGATTAAGAGTCAGGCTTTGCACTGTTGTGGTAGATTGACCATGGCTGGCCACCAGTTGCCCACCAGGCTGCTCTATATCACTCTCACTTCTCAATAGGACAGAGGGAGAAAGTATGATGGAAAACTCATGGGTTGAGATAAAGGCATTTTAACAGAGAACGAAAAGCAAAGAATGTGCACAGAAGAAAAGGAAAACAAAAATATTTGTTCCTTATTTCCAATCAGCAGATGATGTCCAATTACTTTCTGGGAATCAGGGCCTCGCTTCAGAAAGCTTGAGTTGTACCTTCTGGCTTACACTGAACCTTTCCCTTGGCCTTCCCTCACTTAATATCGTCTTGCTACGGTCCCTTACCCTTTGACTGGATAGGGCACTCAAGCCTCTTTATGGGCAGCCCCTTCTAAAAGAGGTCATTGCTGCCTTCTCCACCTCTGCCATCAGCTTTGGTTTAAGGTCTGCGGTACTGATGTCCAGAGAGGGGTTTATTTGTGGAGAAGAGGTATACATAGGATTTCACAGCTGCAGGAATTAGACAGTGGGGAGGATGAGGGGAAATACCATATGGATTTCTTGTGGTTTGTTAAGTTGGGTTTTTACAAAATATTTTCCCTTACTTTGACATCATGGTTGGAGGACCAGGAAAAAAAAAAAAAAGAAAAAAAGAAAAACCTCACAGTTATATATTTACCCTCAAACCACTAAATTCAGGCATGAAAGTATATTAGGCCATTTCAATGCACACAGGAAAGCTATTGTTGAGCAAAATTATTCCTTGGTTTTACTACTGTAATATAGGGGCATGTGTTAGAGTTTAGAAACTCCCTAAAGAGCAGCTGTTGGCCTGTAGCAATTTAATTAAGAATGTAGTTATGGCTAGCTGATTATTTTTCTAAATCCATTTTTGGCTCTCTTCCCTTTTATCTTTGATCTTAAAGGGCTGATTCAAGGGCCACTCCAGTCAGGGCAAATCTGCCTTAGAGATTGTTGAGGTTTGGATCAATCTTGGACAGCACAAAGGTTACACTTAAACATGTACTTAATTCTATACCCCATCCTTGTAGTGGGTAGGCATGAGACTAAAATAGCAACAGAACTTTCNCTCCAGTCAGGGCAAATCTGCCTTAGAGATTGTTGAGGTTTGGATCAATCTTGGACAGCACAAAGGTTACACTTAAACATGTACTTAATTCTATACCCCATCCTTGTAGTGGGTAGGCATGAAACTAAAATAGCAACAGAACTTTCCATTCCGCAGGGAAAGAAGCTGGTAGAGGTTTTCCTAAGCACGTATGCATCTCTTTGGATATATACTGCTGTAGTAGTGATCTTGAAAAAGTCAGACATCTAAATTAGGGCCTGCACTAAGAGTCTAGATACCCCACTGTTACCCTGTAGTCAATGGAGAGAGACAGGTTCTTCCAAAGAGTGTTTTAGAGAAAGGATCCAATTCATTGTTCTGAATTGCCCTCTCAAGGGAATCTTCCTTTATTAATTATAGAGGCACCTGTCACAATATCTTAGCTTTTGGATAGAGATTCATGGTTTTATCTCAAGGAGCCTTTCCCTGACTCTGACTCCTGCATAACTAGCAAGGGAAACCATGGTGAGACATAAGACACTTAAAAAACTGGATTGAACATGATTCTTTCCAATGAGGAATGAGTATCTATTGCCAATGACCCGAGTACAACATTCTGTGCTTGTGATGTACAATTCAGCTTCAAAACCTTGGCCAAACCACAACTGAGACACTGCAGTGCTTTACATTTGACACCTGACTTTACCAGAAAATTCATTTTTGATGCTGGATATGACATTTCCCTTGACCTTTCCTCTCCATCTGCAAAACACAAGCTACAAAAATTGCTTCATCTACTCAGGAATGACTTATCCACCAAGTCTCAGAAATCTCATTCCACTTTAGACGACTAAAGTTATTTCACCAGGTCTCCAGTTTCAAAGTCAGATGATCATGGGTTTCCCACTGGTCTTCTGTCACATCTATCAGCCCTGTGCAGATCTTTGGGGTGACTAAAAGTGCCTGGGATGACATTAGACACTGATTTTTAGATACCCAAGTTGTTCCACTGGTGTTTGTTATGAAATAAACATGTGTACAAGACACAATGGTTCTTGAACTTAGAATGTCTTGAGAAAGTAATCACAAAGAAGCATATCTACTGCTGTCTTAGGGGGAAAAATATTCCCATGGTAAATAAGTAAAGACATTAATTTGCCAATATTCTGAGATATAGTAAAGAGGTTACTATAAAAGTTTCAGGAATCAACTGTTCTCTGAGCCCACAGGGTGATGGAAAAAAATTTGTTTTCTTACAGTAAAAGAAAGCTTTGGTATTGAACACTGAGTTTTAGGTAAGCAGTAATGTGAAATATTTAAAGATATTATGGATTTCCTTCTGGGGAAATTACTAGAAACTTTTTAGGGAGATATCAGGGAAAGTATGAATATCCTGAGTTAATGCAGTGCAGTGAGTTAGATGTTCTTTCTACTGATGCATTACTGGAACCTCTTTGGTTGCTTACACTTCAAATACCCTAGGGATGCTCACATTACATTTTCATACAAAAGCCCAGCTTATTTTATTACTATTCCATCAAGACTCCAGCTCTCTATTTTTCTGTTGTCACAGATGCTGATCTGTGCAAGTTCTTTTGGTTAATGGACTGTATTTGAATAACTATGAAGTTTTTTAACTGTAGCTCAAAAAGTTCCTGTAAGTGACAATGGACGTCAATCTTGGAAAGCGAGATAAATTTTACAGAATTTAATGGGTAGTGCAGATTTAACTAAATGCTTAAACACCAGCTTTTAGTTAATTTCAAATGTTCTAGGGTTTCTGAGACATCCACCTGGTCTGGCAGATGTGACACAGTATCTACAGAAGAGCTGTGTATTTCTTGAACTGCAGTTGGAGGTCAGGCAAGACAACTGAAGGCATTTTCAGCTGCAATAAATGTCTTGTTTTTAGGGAATTTAATTACTCCATCAGGAAGGAATTCAGCTTAAAAAATTAGATGTGTAACTGTAAGTGCCCACATATAAGAAGCAACCAGTGGGCTAAGTGTGGAAGCTTCCATCATAGTCTAAAGAAATTTTGAGCTCAGTTTAAACTCATCAGTATGCAGAAGCCTCATTTGAGATGCTCAGCAAGATCCCATCTGTTGTCTCTCTGCCGAGTAGGTGTCTGCCAGGCCCTATGCTATGTTTACCACCCCTGGATATGAGTGTCTTGGATGCCAAATAGCATCTCAGATGGCAATAATTGCTTAGATTTAAGCAACTTAACTGCATCCCTACTAGCTTCTCAGATGAACTGTGCCCTAAATTTCACTGAGTACATTGACTGTTTTTCCACTAATTGAAATGAGATCTTATACAACCATCTCACATACAGACACTTGCGTGTTTTCACATAAAACTTGAGTTTGAATCTGCAAGCTAAAACTACACGGAGTTCTGCGTAACTCAGTCAATCATTTAGTGTGGTTAACATTTCTCAGAAGTTTTGCAGTATCCCACAAGAGACATACTTTCACTCTGTACCTCCCTGAATTTGGGTAAATTGCCTTCACTTAAGCAATTTCATGGCACTAATATAGACACTAGTATAGTGTCTCAGATGACATTTTGTTTTGGAGTTGGAACAGGTTAAGAGCACGAATGCCTTTTACCATGGATCAGTGACAAAGGATATGCTGCTAAAGAGTAACTTGATTAAAAACGTGAGCACTTGGAGGAACACAAATGTGCTCAGGAATCTTTCTCAGTGCAACACTTGGTTCCCCCTGCTGCAAAATTAAAGCCTGAGCTACTATGTCACACAAATTCAGCACAGTGCTTTGGCACTTGTTTTTAAACATGTGATGAAGCAAAAACCCTATGCCCCTACTCACAGCTGAGTGAGTTTTATGTTCTCTACCAGCATTTTTTTTTCCACATTTTGCTTCTTATATTTTTCTAGTGGAAACTAATTCTAAAAGTGCCTTTAGAGCAAGAAACATTGATTTAGAAAATCTTTGTTTCCAACACTGTTACTTGACAGCCTTGAGTTTGCAGCTAGAGAGCAGAAAAAGGAATTACAGGGTGATCCAGTAACAGCTAAACTCAAAGTTATTTCATCTTTAACAGGGGCCATTAAAAGTGATCTTCAAAAACAAAGGACATCATCTAGTTATGAAAGTTAATGGAGTAGAACGTTCATGTCAGTTCCGAGTTTTCCTCTTGTCCAGTCCAGGAATGCTTGCTTGTTTGTAGAGTCTCGTATTTTAATGCAGAACAGGTGCTGGATGCAGAAATTCAAGAACAAATTGACTAGACAGGCAGCTTGTCAAGATCCAAAATAGACCATCAGATCAGGAGGTGAAAGAGAGCAGGTTGCAAATCGCATATCATCCCGGGGAAGATTAATGTTATTGATCATGTATGACTGAGAGACTGTATTTGTGATTTCTTGAGCAGAGTCTGAGGTTTTTAACCTACTGGGTTTAGACTGGTTTTGGACATGCCTATCACTCACCAGAGTTAATGTGTTTTTTCTCCTTATAAACAACTTCAGAAACAAAAACGCTTTTCTTTCAAAAGGAAGTGTTTCAGCATTTTTATATTCATATCCTTCTTTATTTCTTCTTTTGATCTCAAACAAAAATGTAGTCTTTCTTCCACATTTGTTTTTCCTTTCTCTGTTTTTTTATCCTCTGAATTCTACCACCAACAGCAAAAGAAACAAGTAGTAGCAAAAGCTGGGAAAAGACAAACTGAGAAACATAAAGACATTAAAAGAAACATATTTTCAGAGTCTTAAGAAGTTTTATTACTTTCAATTAAAAGTTTGGTAAGTTCATTTAACAGACAGAAGACGGACTATGGTGCTAGGAAAATCACTGCATTAAAAAAAAATCGTACCAATAAAACAA
The DNA here is from genome assembly GCA_013398225.1 of Steatornis caripensis. Taxonomy (NCBI): domain Eukaryota; kingdom Metazoa; phylum Chordata; class Aves; order Caprimulgiformes; family Steatornithidae; genus Steatornis; species Steatornis caripensis. Next base: position 29,897 of record VZSC01006077.1, on the reverse strand, counting down.
AGAAAACTGCATTGGAAGACTATCTGTAGCTTTCCTTTGCCAGTGCTTCACGGGGAGTCAATGCTACTGGTGCAATGTCGAAGTAGCGTTGAATGTTTTGCCACCATTTGCAATGTAATAGCACACATTTTGGAAGAAGCCTAAGTACCCTGCACCAATTAATGATTTGACAGAAGCACTGTGGAAGTTTGAGCACATGCATTTCAGATAACATATCCATGGATAACTCATGTTGAGTGTATGGTACAGGTCCTGATGTTCTTCCCTGAGCAGCCACAGCATCCTTCTAAACTCTGCAGCTGTGAGGTTAATTATTCTTCTCACAGAAAAAGCTCCTTCAGTTGATGAAAGAGAGCCAGGCTATGAGATCATAAGATGGGTGTCACACTAGTATAGGCATTTATTAATAGTGATCGTATCTGATATCACATGCACTTAAGACTTCAGTGCTGCAGAGGTATCATTACATACACATCGCTGCTCTCCTGTGCACTCACTGCCATCTTCATTCCCACTGCTGTGAATAAGATCCTGTTATTTGCATTTGCAAAGCGAGGTAAAAGCATCTACACATGATCCCAGATGCATCATCCCCTCTGTACACGTGGCCAAAGACCTTGCAATTTCCTAAATTCCCTAGCTTGATACTTAATCTAGATTTTGTTCATGTCTGAAATGCTGCATGTCTCAATTAAAGCAGGCTTAGATTAGGGGAGCTTTGATCAGGCAGCTTCACCAATGTCCACAGACTATACCCATAAAAAATAAGCAGTCTTAGCTGTATAATTATCCTTAAAACTTCTGGTGGCAGGGCTGCACCAGACAACACTCACACCTTTTCACGCTACCGAACAGCCTACATAAAGGTGGAAACGTAAACTGTAAACACAGTTCACTGCATGAACTCATGGTTTGAATCTGTTCCTTTTAGCCCAGTGGTCATGCTCATTCTGGAGAGCAAAATTCTGGAGTACTCAGAAACAACAGTCTCTGGTCCCTAAGGCACAGCATCCTCTAAGAGATGTCACCAGAGAGCTGTGGAGCAGGGAAGTTGCCCTCTGGGAATGCCTCTAAACAGGGACTTTGAGCATGTAGTTGGAGACGAGGCAATTTCCAGCCTTTTGTGGCAAGATTTCTTTGGGTGATGAAATGTTCGCCCAGCCACCATGCCCGCAGTTTGCTGCTGAGCGAAATGTGACGATGTGAGCCAGCTGTAATGTGAATGCAGCAGAAGTGCAAAGTAAAGTGTCAGAAAGCAAAACTCCAGCTTATGGGGTTGTTGATAACTTTTCCTGGACTAGAATTCATCCCCATTCTCCAAAACAGAAATGTGAAATTACTCTGCCACTTCTCATTTACAGTTTGGCCCCAGAAAGTCATGGACATCAGGGCTTTACTTTGAAGAATTTTCCTCTGATATTTTTTATCCAGTTCCTGCACACTTTAATGTTGTTTAAAATGGTATTTCTTTGTCAGATACTCACTTTTCTCTTTGATGGTATCATGGCAAACATCATAAATTTACATTTTGATGAAAACAATGATTTTGAAAGAAACTAGCTGTAAATGGCACAGCGAAGCAATTGTCTTTTTGTTCTGTTCTGGTCTAGCATCAAGCGCAGCATGATCCCAGTCAATGGCTGTAATCCTTGGCAAGAACAATGATTATTAGGGATTTATAAATTAATAGCAATTAATGATGAGTAGTAGTTACTAACAGTGCCTCTGTTCATTCTGGGCTTTGCTCATCATGCCTGTGATCCTGGAATGTATCAATGGAATATTTTGCATTTGCTAGCTGTCTCCCACATGTATGCATCAGCCTTCTCTTTCCACTTTCTTTTTTTCAAAATGTATGAGTCCATTTTTTGGATAGTAAAAGAAGGACCCTCCTGGGGGAATTTTGCATTGTTGAACCAGATAAAAGGAATCAATCTTCTAAGAGAATTTGATGAAGGCAGAGATCTCGGCAGTCCACTGCCATGGTGTTTCTGCTACCTACGTCCTTCCACTCCAATCTACTGCCTTTGGTGTCTATGTTGGTGTGTGTGTCCCAAGTGACACGACCAGAAGGAAACTTTTGGGACCTCTGTAGTCCAGCACTATGATTGCTTCAGTAAGACAGGGACATGAAGACACATTTGCCTGGAGATGGTTTACTAATATGGTATGAGTACTGTTCATGTTTCAGAAATACCCACAAGCAATGGGTACAATTCAGTCCCATTGGGTTGTCCCAGCACTACTCAGTTTATCCCAAGATACACTTCTATGCAAAGAATTATGTTTCTGTTGTCAAGTTTGCCTCTTAAAATTGGGTACATATGCACACACCCCTCTCCTCTAAGGTCCACTCTCCACTCTGCAGCAAGTGCCGCACCAGATCCAACACCACCATATCAAACAAGCTTGTAGTCTATGCACGAGGCCAAAAAATAGGAACATCTTATGAACCTCCAGGAGTTTTTTAGGGGTTTGGGGGTTTTTAGCATTTTGGTTTTTTTGGTTTTTTTTTTTTTTGTGGGAATATAGATGTTACATATCTGGGACCTCAGAGAGATGTTCATAAAATTTACTCAAGGCCTGAATCTGGGCAGAAGTTTACTTTGGATTGCTCTGCTATGGAGACAATAAATTAACTCTACGGGCTAAACCTAGATTTTGGCTTCTAAATGTAGTACTTGGAAGTTCGCTCTCTCTGTCCATTTCCACTCACCACATTACGGTGCAGGAGACATGTAAATCAGAGCAAACACTGATCCTAAGCAGCTTCAGACATGAACTGAAGTTTGAGGCATTCAACTCAACAAAGGAACAATGTTCTGAGCAAGATACCTGAGCACATACCATGTTGACAAGGATTTGTCCTTTCAGATTGAGGTAGCCAAAGTGAAAACCCAATCAAAGGTGAGCATCTGGGGAAGAGTGAGCATTCCTCATTGGTAGCTGAGATACGGTTAATATATTCAGTGGAATTCTGAGCGTGAGGTGTTTTATTCTACTGATACCTAAAATAGAAGATCTGCCCAGAGAGGTTGTGGAGTCTCCTTCTCTGGAGATATTCAAAACCCACCTGGACGCATTCCTGTGCAACCTGCTCTAGGAGCACCTGCTTTAGCAGGGAGGTTGGACTGGATGATCTCCAGAGGGCCCTTCCAACCCCTACCATTCTGTGATTCTGCGATTCTGTGATTCTGTGAAACGTGACACAGGACTGAATATTTTTCCTTGCTGGCTATGGTGGGTGCTCCAATCTACATGTCTATACTCTAGGTGTCTGAGTTACGTGAGATCATTTCCATCTCATTTGGTCTCATTTGCTCAGTGCTGTAACCGTGTTTATGGGGATTCAGCATCCAAAGCTATTTATGTGCTTTAGAAACATACTTGTACGTACTTCCTTGGGAGAGAGTGAACTGACCCCACTACTACTAAAATCAGCAGTGACACTTCAGGCTTGGGTACCCTGTGAGAATAAATAAATCCCACTAACTAACAACACAGAGACACGGGATGGACTGAGGCAATCTAAAAGATAACTATATTGTTTTATGCACACCATAAGCACTTCAAAAACATTTTCCTTCAAGAAATATTTGATTCTCAAAGATAGACTTTGCATGGATATACTCTGTGACTGTTTATGATTTCTTGAAACACCCTTGCACGTTCCAAATACTTCTATTCCCATTATTTACAGACCCTCAGCATTTACAAATGGCAGTGGGGTGGAATTAGTCATGGGTTCAGCACCTGCTGGAAGGTTTTCTTCTGCAGTTACGTTGACTGGGATAAAGGGGGGTTGTTTTCCCCTTCTTTTTTAAAGGTGTCTTTGGCAGATGACATACTGAAAAACAAGCAGTCTGGCGGGCGAAGACATGACTAAGCATCATCAGACAGTATGCTCCTCAAAACTAAAATGATCAGCAGAAGCATCACTCTCTAAGCTTTCAGGTTGCTCAGCTCAGATGAGGTGGAACCTTTTCTGTACCACAGCTGTGATATTTCATGCTCTGGAGGGAACAGGGATGGATTGAGGATTTGTCTGCCTAGATCAGGACAGGAATCCCCAAGTCTGCTGTGTTTCCTTCACTCAGAAAAGCACAAGATGACAGACATGTTCTCTTCTTCTGTCCCTAGAGCACATCTTTTTCACTTTTTCTACACTGGGAATCTTTTTTGCTCCTGCCTGGTGCTCCAGCGATGTCTGATCTGCCACCGTTAAGGAACAGTTTGGTCTGTTCTGTGGACAAGTGCATCCTCATACAGCTAGAAGGTTTGAAATGCAGGACAAACGTGAAGAGATATGTCACATATGCAAAAGGTGCCTTCAGGAATGGCAGCTGCCAAAGAATTTTTAAGTACTGTCTCTGTCTTTATATATTTGTGCATGTAAGTTTGTCTGTGAGTGCACCTGGAAGGGGATGGCAGACAAATTTACAAGTACAGATCTTCATCCAGGTGAACCCTGAGTGTGCAACTGTGATACTGTCACTCTGTCTGGTGTGCAGGATATCGAGTGTGTGCTGAGTTTCCACTCTTATACCTGCTTTACAGAAGCTAACGAAAGATACTACCGATGTTTTATTTCTGGCAAGCCAGCATGAAGTCAGTGGTAGACAAAGGCAATGCCCATAAGTCTACCTAAACCAAATGAAGTTCTTCGGAAGTTTTGAGCTGGTTTGAAGACACGGCAAGTTTACGCTGGAGAAGCACTTTGTGTTGCCCAATGATGGGTTTTGAGGTTGTTTTGATTTTATTCAAAAACTGTTAGTAGGCTCCTGAAAGCCTAGTATCATCAAACTAGGAACTTCATTTCAGAAATGTCAAACCACATCTTGAGAGATTCTGTGTGAGTTTGTGTTATCTATGTGTTTGTGTACTTATTCCTACGCACCCATTGATTCTTCCTGTTGGGAACGGAATCACAGCTTCAAATGCTAGTACTGTCCCGAACGACACACAATTGCTTCAATTCAGTATAGGTCTACCTACACACATATATACTTTTCTTTCTTCATTTCTCATGTCTTTTATCTTTGGCATGCATCATAACTCTCCTGTGGCACTTTTATTACAGGAAAGTGAAGGAATTCACAGAACAGCTAGTTCAGAAACACAAGCATTTTTGGATTTATGAATGAAAACGTTCATTTTGCTTTTCTGCTGGGCTTTTGACATATTTCAACAACTTTACCAGATGAGTGGGAGAAAAAGGATAGACGGACATAGGCTACATAAGAAACTTTAGGCAATCCAAAGAATTTTCTATGTTGAATAAAACTATGAAAAAATAACTATGCTGATTCAGAAGACGTTCGGCGAATTCATAACTCATATTGTCTACATTGTGCAGTGTGGTTACATTTCTGCATAAACACTTGTATATACGTTTAAGATCAATACTATATAATCAAATATTAATTCTACCTGTAAACATGAATTCACAGATAATTTCACATCATTACTCCTCCAAAAACACTGCTGATCCAATCAGATACAGAAAGAAATCTATTTTATCTTGGGCAGGGCTTTATCTTGGTGGGGCAAGGAGAAGGTGATGTAATATGTAGGCAAGGTCTGTGAAGCTCAGTCTCCACCTGTGAGCAAATCAGTCAAGCTTATGAGTTGAATAGGATGAATTTCATCCATAAAAACTCAAAATAGGACTTGTAGATGTTATGCATATTTCTGAACAAGATGAGGCATTAGCCTAGAGCACTGCAAATGACAAGACATATAATTGTTTAGACCACTGAATTGAGTTCAAAAAGCCGCTTCCTGAAGCAGTTGTTTAGGGTCGTTTTATTCTCAGTGGTAGGAAAAAACAGAGTTTCTAAGGGCTAATTAATCTCATCATAGGAGCNATGTTATGCATATTTCTGAATAAGATGAGGCATTAGCCTAGAGCACTGCAAATGACAAGACATATAATTGTTTAGACCACTGAATTGAGTTCAAAAAGCCGCTTCCTGAAGCAGTTGTTTAGGGTCGTTTTATTCTCAGTGGCAGGAAAAAACAGAGTTTCTAAGGGCTAATTAATCTTATCATAGGAGCAAAAATGTATGAAAAACCAAATGGGTCAGCTGAGAAACATTAATCCTGAAACCAGTTCTGGGGAAAACTGCAGATTCTCTAGAGAATAGCATTACGGAGGAAATTTATGCTTAAAATTCGGTGTAATTTTGACAACAGGTTTGGCTGAAAAAATATGATACTTGTCATAGACTAGAACACTGAAAATGTAAAAATGTTTCATTTCAAAATGATGCAGATGGATGCATTTTGATTTTACACTCCAAGGCAGTAATTAATTAGTAGAGGTTAAAAAAGAGCTTTTAGAGTGAACAATAAGTAAAAAAATTATCATATCTCTGGGGGGCAAAGTATTTTTAATTACTCTCTGGATTAAACTATTGATGTATTTACTTCTCTATTTGCTTGGGGACATCACTCAAAAAATATTACAATATTCACTTTCCTTTTGGCTTCCGGATCAAAAAAATCTACCCTTCACCCAATGCTCTAACCCAGGCTTGGGCAGGTTTAAGGAGAGGGTAATGAAATGCCAGCCAATATCCTTGCTTCATCTGAAACCCCTTCTGCATGACTGGGTGTTGCAATGCAAGTTACTCCTGGAATGTACTATGTAATTCTGGCAAGAACTCAATAGGCTCGAACTCCTCAAATAACCAAAGCATGGTACTAAGAAATCAGCGGAGCAGGCAGCAGCCCAGACAGCCAGTCCATTAGCAGCTTAACCACAGCAGATGTAAAGTCACCAACAAAACTCCCTACGGAGTCTCCCAAAGAGCCAGATGCTACTGCTATAAAAAGATCTTCTAGAAACTTGGCATGTCTCCTGCCCACATTTTTTTTTAAAGAAACATTCTCTGGATGGGAGGTTGGTTTTTTTTTTTAATTTGGGGTTAAGGGTAAGGGAGAGAAGAAGGGGAAGGGAAGAGGGAGATATCGCTTATTTATTCTGACTTGCTTGTGAATGAGTCTTGTGTTCATGAGTACAAAATTGAGCTATAGCATGTCCTAAGACACAGAAGGCAATAGGCGCAATTCCAGCTTTCTCCCACGCACAGTATTGCTTATGCACCTTGGACTGGCCTGTGGGTCCTTCCTCTAAGAGCCCTGCCAATGTACTTAGGGTGAAACACCAGCTGTTATTTTATTCTGTTCTACTTCACTGGGCCACTGGTGGGCCCAGCTTGCCCTGTGTGCTGCATTTTGGCAGTCCTCTTGCCTTATACTCTCGGCTAGTGCACATCAACTCGGGGGGTTGTGCTTGGCCTGTTGGTCTTTGCCTCTCGTGTTACTCCATCAAAGAACTTGCTTGCTTGCTTGCAGCACTACCAGCCCTTCAAGTTTTTCTGAAATAGCTGTGAACCTCATGTAAGTCCCAGCTACTGGATTCATGTTATGAGGGTGTTTCATCTGTGATTTTAGTAACAGCAACAACAAAAGCAGTAAAAAAACCCAGTAATAATTTGTAATCCTCGTGGTACAGACACCATCTGTGCCAATAAGGTAAGCCCTGAAGCCTAGGACAGATGGAGACACCAACTCTACAGATACCTGCACTTAGATGGGTGAATGCCACCCATCTGGGAATGAAAGGCTCACCTACATCCCTGGATGAGGGCAAATGTTTAGGGAACATATGGTGGAGTATTCTGAAAGATTTATACACAAACTTCAAACTGACCCCTTACTGGGAGTTTGAGTAGCAGCAGGGTGATGACTTTGTGTTTAGCAGTTGAGGAAGAAAGCAGCTGATGGCCAAGTGGAGAGATTAGGATTTCTCCTCCACCTAAGCTGCACCTGATGTGGTAACTAAATCTCTCTGAAAAGAAGTTAGAACAACCATGCTTTGATTTTGATGGAAATTTTGACAGGTCTGACCCGAGAATAGGCCATGCAGGACTCACTGTGTGATGCCAACAGCCCAATTTAGAGATGAGTTTTGGTGACAGAATGATAGGGGACAGAGGACAAAGAGGAGATACTCAGATGGTACCTGCTGGCAGTGTTTCTGTACTAAGCCCTTACAGTTCTACTTGGTTTTATGAGTTGTAGAGCTCAAGGGGTCTTTAATGTAGAGATACCCTGGTAAGAGTATTGCAGAAGACAGAAGACATTCCCAAGTGATTCATTGCACAGCAGTAAAGGGAGAAAGAACTACATCGTCTGATTACTGTACTCCTTTAATTCAAAACAATATTTGGCTATTATTAAGGTCTAAATATATTTTTAGAAGATGGTGAAGGTAAGATGCCTATAAAATGTTGTTTGCTCCAAGGTAAACTAGGCCCTAGGAAATCACAGGAGTAAATGCCGAGAATGGAAGTGGATGCCACGAAAGGAGCCCTGAAGAAGAGATGGGCCACAGGTGGTGACTATCTCTGGTGTCCATCTCTGGCACACTAGAGCAGACCTAGTTGTTAATCTCATGGCCTTATCAATGGCCTGTTCAACACATGGCTCTGTTCAGGACTGATAGTTCAGCCGTGGTTTCTTCAAAACCAGTGACTGACTTTTTGCCACTTACTTGCAACTTTGTGTACAGTTAACCCAGGCTGGATATAAGACATTCCTGTCATTATTGACATCCTTCTACTCCTCTCTCTGCACTAGCCTTTCAAATTTCCTTTAACATTTTATTGTTATTGCCATCAGCTTGATACCACGTTTAGCTCTCTATGCGCTGATTTTCTATTATGGCTATTCAATGGTACATTTTGTTACAGCTCGTATATTGATGGAATTTGATAGTTTGTGTTCTCTCATTTGTGGCAATTCTTCTCTGTGGGGATGACCTATTCAGTCATTGCTATGCAGTTTGCATCCTGTATTCCAATGTTCCGCTGATTATCTTTCCTCCTCTGAGTTTCCAAGTTGGCTGTTTTAGCAATACCTCTTGCTTTAATGGAGTGTTGCATATTCAGATTTCTCAGTATTTCCTTACAAGCTGTACCAGCCTCTAGATTCTCCTTTTTCTGCCACAAAAAGATTTTTTTTCACTTTTAAAATTATTATTCCCCAGAAAATTATGCAACTTAATCCGTGTACTTTTTCACGCTTTTCAACTTTCCTTTGCCTCTACTGAGGGTTTTCCCAAAAGCATTTATTTCCCATTTCCCCTTCCCTCACACAGACACAGAAACAATGATGAAACCGGGTGACAAAGGATCCCATGTTTTAATGTGAAAAGCTACAGGACCAAGATATGTATATTAGAACAGTTTCCAGTTTGCATTGGGAAAGTCTTTTTACTTGCTTCATAGGTCAGACTGTTGGAACTGAAAGTAATCCTTGTGGAGAAGAGAAGCATTTTAACAAACACCGTGTACATTTCTGGTTTGCTTTGGTTTTTTCTTTACCATCTGATATCTTCCAAAGCTGAGAAACGTGTGAACAAGGTTGTGTTTGTTGCTGATTGCTGGCCATTCTACTTCTACTGTTTTTCTTTAAAGACTGAGATCATTCCTTGCATACATGAGATTTATACAACTGGTTTAGCTTCTTTTCTTCCTTACTCTCTTACAGCTATTTCTTTCCAAATGCAATAAACAGAAATAGAAAGGTCCAGTTGTTTTGGAAGAAGAGGGGAAGGGAGGGAAGGATATGGCTAGATGAGAATTACATTTTTTGATTGATTTAGTAATGAAAAAGAACGCTCCCCTTTTCTCTCCTCTCCCTTAACAATTTTATATTGCCATTTATACTCTGTAAAGGAAAACAAAATGATAATGTCCAGATTGTCCACAGTTTAGATTTCAGTTTCTTCAGTTTTCTGAGTGCATTGAATCTCCACAGAGGCCACCCTCTTCCCATGAAGAAACAAGACAAAACAAACAAACAAACAAAATAACTTCAAACAAACAAATAACTTCAGGGACAGCACGTTTTGTAGCTCTATAACGGGAAGTTGGGCTGAAAAATGAGAAGACATTCCATTACATTGAAATTCAAGGCCAGCAACTGAGGTCCTCAGCGCCTATCTTGTCCTAAAAATAAAGATATTTTTAAGCATTAGAGGAAGAAAGAAGAAACAAACTATGCCACCAGGAATCAGCCTCAGTTGTCTTCATGCATCTGTACTCAGCTTCTTGGCAGCGAGGCCTGTAGCTGAGTCTCTCTGCACTATGTAGATGCCAACTGACATCAAAGAGGAATCGCACAACATGACAAAATATCCTTAGTCAGTCCCAACCCCACAACCTTACGCTCAGCATGTAAATGATGACAAAACATCAGAAGCAGTAATATGGAGAGGCATTTCAAACATGAAGTCAAGGTAAACACTTGGCTTCCCAGAAAAACAGTCCGGCTCCTGAGCCACTAGACAGTTTCTCTTACTTCTGTTAACCATCTGTTATCTGCAGTCAGCCTCCCATCAGCAACATTTGAGCACAGGGATTTCTCACAGCTAATGTCTAGATTTCAGGCAGGATTCTGTTCCCAAACCATAAGCATCTGATGCAATTTGAGAGGCCAGAGGCATTCAGAACATTCCCATAGAGATGGTAAATATGACGTAGTGTTCATGGGAGATTTGTCCTTCTCAATGTTGGCAGTTGGACTCTTTGCATCTATATTCCTTCTTCAGATGAAGTGAATCACATTGCATGCACATTGCATTTATCTGGACCTCCTTTAGGTCTGGAAACAGAGATACCCTGCTTTCACTTAGACACCTACCTGTAGACACCTTAATCTGATAGGAGCCAAGGAAGACTATGTCAACTGGTCAAATATTGATGCCATATTCTAGAATTTCACATGAGTTCAAGCCACAGGGCTCAATTCACTTCCCCATACCTCAACACCTAGAGCCACATGAGATGTCCTGGAGTATCCTGCCTGGCTGCCAGCTGCCAGAAGGTGCAAATTTGCCATGGGCTCTACATCCCATCTGTGAGGCCATGGGTATATGAGAAACCTGGATCATCTCAAACACCAGGAACCTACATGTGGAATGCCAAATAGAGCCTCTGTGTATACACTGTGGACAGCCCCACCAGCTGTACTGCTCTACTACCTAAGCTTATATGTTTAGAGTTAAATAGAGTGGTTTTGTAACATAAGGTCTACGTCAGAGAAGTAGGCATCTGAACAACTCAGACAACATCCCAAAGATGTTCTTTCCCAATAATTTGGGCTGTTTTATCAGCTTCCATTAATGGATATGCACCCAAGAGATAGCCCATGAGATAAAATTGACTCTGCTCATCACATATTCAGCCTCATGTCAGGGGGAGAGTTGTATGCACTGCCTTCACGGCGGGTCTATGTAGTCCATAGCATATATCCCACAGCTCTGCTCCATACTACAGTGGTCATTGGACCACAAGTAGGGAACAGTATTTTCTAGTCATGTGGGAGAGTTTAACGTCCCTGCTACCCATGAATTTCCCCCTGAATAGTGTGAGGAGCAGATATGTAGCCAATCTGGGAGTGTTTTCTACAGCAATGTCTACTGTGAAGGAAGAATAGTTGGCTATAATCCTGCAGAGCACTTGACCTGAGCAGACTGAAAAAAATAATGGAAGAGTCACTAATTGAAGATGTAATTGAATACTCTGTGTTATAAGTAATACATAGCACCTGGGGATAAACCAGTGGAGAGGCTATATATAAGAAAAGTCAATATAGAGTAGTCACTACAACTATGCTCAGAAGATAAAGAAAGGGAAAGGGCAAGAGAAAGACACAGTTCAGTTCTTATGTAGGAATACAGCTCTAGCTTTCCTCCAGCATACGGGAATGGCCAAGAAACACGAGCCACTAATTTTTTTTTGCAGTCTGATCCAGACTCCCACTGAGTCCAAATCTAGTGTTTTGGGGTTTGTTTGTTACATGCTGTATGGCAAAAGGCCATCACCCTTTCGAGGGTAAACACTGCATTTGTCTTTCCCTAAACACGCCAACAGTAACACAGCAGGGAGTGGAAGATGCCACCCCTGAATGACGTTCATCATGGCTCATTGGTAAATCTTTTCCAAACCCATCATAAGCAAAGACAGTCTTGCTGGCCCCTGTGCTGCAGCTTCCAGCTCTGTGCCAGCTTTACAGCTTACCACTGCTCACTTGTCTTCTTCAATGGCTGACAGTGCTTTCGGTGACTAGAAAAGCTTTTGGCATTAGAATCAGAATTTCCCAAGGCAGTGGGTTTAGAACGGGACTAAGGATTAAAAATATCTCTAAACAAGAAGTAAGGATCACGCTAGTTGTGGGATTACCCACTATGGCTGTGGGCCAGTCCAGGCCTTTAGAATCAAAAAGTGGGAGCCAGTGTTGGAAAACCTAGTGCATGTTCAGAGAAGATAAATGCCTTTAAGAAAGAAAACTGGACCACGATAAGAAAAAAATGGTCATCTTCTACAGCCAGTTTACTTTTTGTTCAATTATATCTTGGAACAAAAGTCCCAAAGACCTGGATGTGACTCCTACTTAATTCTCTCCCTGGAGTGCCAGTGAACATAATCAAAAGTGACCACACAGCAGACAGGTCTCAGTGGACTTGGATACTGTCAGCTGCAAAAGCAAAACATAGCCAGGCATGGTCAGGACAGAGTAGAATAACAAACCAAAGCAGAAGGAAAAAAAAAACCAACAAAACAAAACCCAAAACAACCAGAACAAATCTGAAGGAAGCCAATGCTTTTCCCAGTCTATCAGATACTTTGCAGAATAGATGGAGCCAGTTAACTCTCAGGTCAGACCTTCCCCAAGAGCTGAACAGAGATAAATAATGGTGAATGCCAGTTGAAAACAGCGGACACCTTTTCCAGGAATACAAAAATAAATTATGACCAGGAAATACTGGAAATGAAGTTTAGCTCATTTGCAATGGTGAGACAGAGATACCCTTAATGGTACTGTGGTTTGGAGAACACTACTGAATAAAGCCAGAAGGTATGCTGGACAAAGCTCATGTCTTTTTCTGGAAAACCAACCCATTTGCCAGGAGATATTGGGAGCCAGATTTATGGAAGGCCGATAATTATCCTCCAAGTGTAGGTTCAGCAACATAGGCATGTGTTACTTCTTCTTATCTACTTTTCCTTGTATTTTTTGCCCACTCTTTGTCTAGTCAGCTCAATTCTATCTCATTGTCCTTTTAGGAGAAGTCTGGGAGCAGACACTTGTAAGTGGACATGAAAAATGTGCATCCTTTGAAATTTCCAATCAATCATAAAAGAATGAACACTTGTTCTTTAAAAGTCAAATCATTTAGAATATATTGTGTCAGACTTCTTAAATGAAGGAACCCAGATTTACCAGACAATTGCAGAAAGATCACAGATATTCTGTGCATTTAGTGGATTATGATACCATTTTACTCATTCTTGTCCTATTTCCTTGTATAGAACACTGAAAATATTCACTCTCTGATTAGTCACTTACACATTCTTCAAGCTTATCTCAGATGACAAAACCAAAATAAAAGGATATGCAAGGAAGATAGAAAAGACTCACCTGGCATTCAGTTAGCCATTATATGTTTCACAAAAGCTGAAAAGAAGAGAAAGAGAAGGATCATTTATCAATTCCCTTTCATTGAACTCAGTAACTATCTCTGTTTGATTGTTATATAAATTAACTCTTCTTGCATCCTCTGATGCAATGAAGACCACGCCACTTTGTAAATATGATTCCAAATACCATGTGCTAAATGCTTTTTAAGTCCTTAAGATAATAAATATACAGTGCAGTGTAGCCAGTTGTCTTGGTAGCCAGTGGAAATGAACACACATGTGAGTCAAACCATAGCTTGCTTAATCCCTTACCACAGACTGCCATATGGAACTGGCTTTCCAAAGTATAGAGCCATGAGAAACTCTGGGTCCTCATATTGCAAGGCTTTCAAGACTTCAGTACATTTGTATTGTCAGGGGGCACTGAAGATGCCTCTGGATTGAACCTCCAGAATCTGTAGTAGGTCACAAAGTCTGGTGGTGTGACTACATCTCTCCAGTGAATGCAGGTTTATAAAGTTAACCTTAAGAAGAACTCAGCTGTATATGAAAGTGCATATTCATGATCCCTACTAGAATATTATGGTTTTATTGAATATCCTGAAGCATGTAGGCTTGCAAGACGCAGGAGAGAACCGTGGTCCACATACTCATGACCAAATCCTTTTATTCTGATTTTCTACAATAACAATGAAAGAAAATGGAAGGTCTTCGGAAGGTTTTGTAGGATTATTAGGACACCAAAGAGAATAACATTGTTTGCTGAGATTTTGAAGGAAAACTTAGTGATTTTCTGTAAAAAAGTCTCAAAATGTATGTGTATCTCTTTTTGAGAGGACAAGGAAGTGTGGGACCAAGCAGAAAAAATAATGCCTTTTTTTTTTTTTAAAGGCAAGCAAAATTACAATATACAGCCCCATCTCCTGAAAGGGTCACGGCCATTCATCTATGGAAAATACAAGGAAACTTCAACAGATAGGACATATCAGGTGAATTATAGAATCCAAATTCGTCTAAAATTTTGAAAACTACACACCTTGATCTTTGGGAGTCAGATCTTCCACAGGTTTAAATTTTCTGAAGATAATTGCAACAAAGTCTTCAAACACACCATCACTGCTCAGACTGGAGTGGTCATACCTACCTTCATAGTTGATACAGCCATTGGCATCTTCCTGACCAGCCATTAGCTTATCAACTTCCTCTTCAGTCAACCTCTCACCTGGGTGGAAAGCAAAATACATGTTTAGTACCTGAACCCTGTTTTAAGAACTTGCAAAGCACAGTTCAAAGAATCCAAGAATAAAAAAGAGAGTGAGAGTGAAGAGGGAGAGATTTTCTCTTCAGTTTAATTTGTGGTGCTGACTACAACGAAATCTGCTTTTAAACTTGCAAACTGAGAAAATTTTGTCTGAAAACAAGAAAGACAGAATAAATATGGAAACCCACATGATATCATGTTCACATACTAATTTTTCTAAGAATAACCTTTCTCTAGGTGCCAAATCTTGCAGGCTTTAGTCACTTTTTAACCAAGTTCTCACTAAGTGAACTCTTAGTAGAGTCACCATATAGTTTACATCTGAGTTTGAGGCTCAAGAAGATTCCAAGATCAAACTTAGGATCTCTGATTTGGATCAGTGATCCATTCTATTTAATTTAATTATCTAATTATTTAATTTAATTATCTAAATATTAGGTGTCTATTCACCTGTAAGGCTTCATTCTGGTTAAGCAGAGATCAACCCAATCCATGTCCTTATTCTGATATTAGGCACTGATTTTAGGATGAGATTAAATGAGTTCCAGAAATGTAAGGGGGAAAATTGAGGTGGATTTCATAGAATCATAGAATCATTTGGAAAGGACCTTTAAGATCATAGAGTCTAACTGTAAAGTTAACACTGCCAAGTCCACCACTGAACCAGATCCCTAAATGTCACATCTACATGTCTTCTAAATACCTCAAGTGCTGGGGATTCAACCACTTCCCTGGGCAGCCTGTTCCAATGCTCGAAAACCCTATCAATGAAGAGATTTTTCCTAATAACCATCATAAACCTGCCCTGGCACAACTTGCCATTTCCTCTCGTCCTGTCACTCGATACTTGGGAGAAGAGACTGACCCTCACCTTCCTACAACCTCCCTTCAGGCAGTTGTAGAGAGCAATGAAGTCTGACCTTGGCCTCCTTTCTCCAGACTGAGCAACTCCAGTTCCCTCAGCCACTCTTCATAAGGCTTGTGCTCCAGACCCTTCACCAGCTTCATTGCCCTTCTTTGGACACGCTCCAGCACCTGAATGTCTTTCCTTTAGTGAGGAGCCCAAAACTGAACACAGTATTCAAGGTGTGGCCTCACGAGCACCTAGTACATGGGGACAATCAATGCCCTAGTCCTGCTGGCCACGCTATTTCTGATACAAACAAAGATGCTATTGGCCTTCTTGGCCACCTGGGATCATAGAAATGAAAATAAAATAAAATGTAATGGGTATGCTCTGCTACTCGTTTTGTTCCACCCTTCCATCACTGAGTTCTTGCACACAGGAAAAAGTGTTCAGCTGGTGTGAATCTGTGAAAATTCAACTAATTTTTTGAAAATTGCACAGAAAAGCATGCTAATTTACAGAATATTTAGCTGTGCATAGGATTTGACCAGTATTCAGAGACGCCACTCTAAACAGAACTATTGATTATTCACATCAAAATACTTCCTCTCAGTGCTTGTAAATCAGACATTGCCACATTGTTCCGGATTACTGGAAATAGAAGTGTAAGTACAAAATTATTTCTTTTAGTACTGTGAAAATCACAAAACAACCCACAGTGGTTTGTCCCAGGCAAGGTTAGATAGGGCAACAGTCCTGATCCTGTGGTGGGTTTTTTTTGACATTGCTGAATTTAGTCCCCAAACTGATTGAATAACATCAGTGATAAAAATGATTTATTTCTTTTCTTATTCCCTGTATCATTAATAGAGATGGCTGTGTCATGAAATGAAAACTCTGGGCGTAAAAGGTTTGGCTTTTTCAATAGATAACCCAGGTAAAAACCCATCATTGGAGACCTTCAGTCTAAATCAAATCTCTTTTGTAAAGGCTCATCCTTTTTTAAAATAGTGGAGAAATATTAGTAGAAGAAACTGGTGTTGAGAAATGTTTACTGGATTCAGATGACAACATGTCAGTGCCTTCTAATCCAAATTGAAAACCGGTCATTACATTACAGCTGAATTTTCTGTCTTGCACTCACTCTGTTGTCATCACTCTCTGTGAAAAACTGAGCTTCTGAAGTCAAAATTTGAGACCTTGGAGGAATATTGATCCCTCTTTTAAAAACAGGGGTTTTCCATTTCAGAGACATTTCTGTTAAACAGATGAGTGATAAAAAAGTGCTTATTCTTAAAAGTTTTCTTGAAGGTAAAGAAAAATGGAGACAAATATTCAAGGAATAGATGGGATTTTTGATGTTTGGATAATTTTATGATGACAGAAATACAATTTTTGTTGGAGAAATAAAACACTAGAAGAAGGAAGGAG
>VZSC01006077.1:0-12776 GCA_013398225.1 Steatornis caripensis | reverse complement strand
GAAGGAAGGAAGGAAGGAAGGAAGGAAGTAAGGAAGGAAGGAAGGAAGGAAGGAAGGGAGGGAGGAAGGAAGGAAGGAAGGAGGAAATACAAATATATGAGCTGTAGATCAGTGATTTTTAGCTAAATTATTAAAGAACTTGTTTTAGTCTTTATGACTGAGGACAACGTGATGGCTGAAGTCTTGCCCAGCTATTTTATCCATAAAGGTTACTCATGATACAAGCTGTATGGAAAAGACCTCAGTGATGAAACTGCATGAAGAAAGGTTCATCTTACCCAGTGTGGCCAAAACATGACGGAGTTCAGCCCCCATTACCGTTCCATTCCCCTCCTTGTCAAACACACGCAGACCCTCCACAAAGTCCTCGTAGGTGCCTGTGTCTTTTGTCTTGGCAATATGCTGCAGCATGGGCAGGAAGGTCTCAAAGTCAATCATCTTGGAGTTCATGTCTACAAAGACATAGAAATTAGAGGTTTGGTGGATTTTGGGAGAGTTGAGGACTAGCCATGGGGCATCCACCATTGGTAGGTGATGTGGGTAGAAGAACTGTGGCAATAAATGCCAAATAAAGGCAAGAGATATAGAAATATCATAAGTACAGATGGAAGAATGGATAGTCAGAGAGGGAAAGAGGTCTGGCAAAGAGACAAATGTGAGTTTTCAATAGATAGATAGATACATAGATAAATACATAGATAGATATGTCCTAGTATCTGACATATATAAACATAAAGGAAAAAAAAATTGATTAGACTCCCAAGGCTGTTCCATGCAAAGTAAAAGTAAGAAATTAAGCAGAACACAGTAAGTGAAGCTCATTCCCACCACAAAACCAGCTTTGTTTTGCAGCCATATAATGCAGGGATGCTTAAAACTATACTGGGAGAAGAGATTCAGAGCAAATAGGCAGGACCAGGGCTGTGTATCCCATGTTCCTGATTCCTTGCCTTTCGAGAGCATTAGAGGGCATTTTGTTCCCATATAGCTCCTTGTCCTACCTGCCACTGTGTCATTGTCATATCCTGATGCATCACAGTTGTTGAACAAGGGCCTAATTGTCAATTCCACTTCAGTGGAAGGAAAGGACAGAGAAGTAATCTAGAAAATGCCTGAATGTAGATATGGTCTGAGAGAGATTTCCTTTGTTCTGAAGAGTTCATCCAGTGTACGGTGAATGTTAAAGGGAGATATTACTGCAATCATTACAGACCTTCTAACACACACTTTTGTAGAGCAAGCTGGGTCTTCACAATCAGTCTATCCTTTTGTTTCTTTGGATGTCTTCAAAATGTCTGCGTTTTTAGTAAACACATCTGAATGCCTGTCATCGAAGCAATTTTAAAAGGAAAAAAATTGTAAGACATATTGATGCACAGGGCCATTAAATCAATTCATTCTCCTAAATTTGAGACAATTATATTGACTGCAAGATCACTTTTTTCCTCGTTTACTTTTCTGGTAGTAATTTGCAGAGGCTTTTCCATATCCTTTGTTATTTCACAATTAACCTTTCCGTTGGAATTTTCTGATGGAAAGATAGATAGATAGATAGATAGATAGATAGATAGATAGATAGATATGTCCTAGTATGTGACATACACAAACACCAAGGAAAAAAAAACATAGTTAGACTCCCAAGGCTGTTTCATGCAACATAAAAATAAGCAGACTTCATGTGCTTCACAAATAATTCTTGGAGGGATCTTTTCCAAAACAAACACAGAGGAGGACACCAACCTTCTGGTTTGGGTCTACCAAGCACTTTCATGACCTCAGCCTGGGTTGGATTCTGCCCCAAAGCTCTCAAGACATCTCCACATTGTGCATATGTGATTTTCATCTCAGATTTAGGAGTCCGGTCGAAGAGTGAGAATGCTTCCTTAAATTCTGGAACACAAAAAGATAGAAAGAAATGCATTCCATGCTCCCTCAGATAAAGCAAGCATAGATCTACCCCCTAACAAACTCTGCCTGACCCTTTTATTTTGCAGTTTGCGAGCAAGTTTGATGAGCTTTATCGTTGTTATCTGTAATGTTTGTGTTCCTCCTCCCCTGCGTTTTCCGGTTCAATCAGGGAATGGAATTGGAGAGGTCAAATGAGATCTTCTCATGGTATTTCCATCTCAGTTAACATCAAGAAGTGCAGAAAACCTTATAGAAATGAGCCTTGAGAATTTTCCAGCTCACCAGAATCATTCAGGACGTCACCGAATTCAATAGCAGTTCTGCTCATTAGCTAACTGGATATTGTATTTAGCATTATACGCTTAGAGAGCACTGACACATCCCACAGATAAAGGAGTACCTCTATTAGCAGGTAACAAGATATGCCATGATAAGGTACTGGAATTGTCACATAACAGTCTATTGGTGGGGGAGGGTGAAGGTATATGGAAAACATTATAATTGATCAATTGTTATATGTAATAGTGTCAAGGAGCAGGTCTAGAATTCTCTGATTTTTCTTTTTTCTAACACTCAGTTGAATTGCATCTGGAGAAGTAAGGTTTGGGATTCTGTGATGCCATCAGCTACCAATGCCAGGCCAGATCTCACATGTGGAGATGCAATAATTCCCTCCAATGATTTCACATCTACCTGCTTTCTCCCATGCACCCATGCAGAGCCCTTCCCCTTCCAAGACAGCCAGCTCCCCTACACTACATCCTTGTGAACAAATCTTCATGTCTTCTTTTTACTTCTGGCTGAAGAGGGAGTCGCTTACCACTGCAAACATCAGCATGTTGACAAGAGCATTCCCATGGGAGAGGGTCCCCATTCTACAACTAATTAATGGAGTCAGTGCAGGATCCCAGAGGAGTCTTCACCAGACACTAGTTACTCGGTTTTGCCTCCCCCTACTGCAGCTGCACACACTTTGCGGAGACAGAGGAGCATCTCCAGGCACAAGAAATACACTGCTATCTTTTAGTGAACACGTGGTCTATGAGTGATACCAAATATCCCTTTGGCTTTAAAGCTGTGAATCCCTGAATCTTCCCCTTGTCCTGCTGTTACTCTTCTGTATGTTTCCCTCCTACCCTCCAAACACAGTAAGGCTGTCTTTTTTTCCCCTACATACTGACTCATTCAAACATTCAGCCATGTGCTCCACATGCCAGATTTTCTCCACCTTTCCCATCTCAGTTCCTTCTCGTACTCATCATTCTCCCTCTCTCTTTTTTCTGTCGTCTTGTTTGCTTATTTCCCTCTCTCCTTCCTTCTTCCAGTGTTGCTGGCTTTCCCTCTCTTCCTTTCTCCCTCCCTTTTCACTTTTATCATTCCACTCATATCTTACTCTTTTCCTTCCTCATCCAACACTTTCAAACAGTGATGCATTTTCTCATTTTGGACTAATTAACAGTCTCCTGGTTTTCTTCTTTGCATTCTCCTCTTTACTTTCTCTTTTTCTCTCCTTGCGTCTCTCTCCTGGAACTTGGCATCCTCTGTCACCGGCCGGAGCACAGGTCCCATTGGCAGCCCTCATTCCAGCAGAGGGCAATAGTGGATTTTCACGGGCTCCTTGTTGACAGTGAAAGGGGATCAGAGCCCCACTGTGCTTTCCTGGGGGTCTCAGCAGCTGAGGTGGATGAGGAACACACTTACCCCTGCTGAGCTACTCATCCACCTGCTGCTTACCTACTCCCTGAAACCAGTTGCCCGAGCACCCTTTGCACCATCTAAAGGCTCACAACTCAGCATAGCTACTGACAGCTCACATTTCTCTCTTTTCTTTTTTAATTTTAAATCAAATGTAACCGCCTCTCATCAGAGCATTGGCCTGTGGGTTTGGAAACCCTATCTTGTCAATATACAGAAGAAGCCTTTTTTATTATTATTTGCATTTGCATTTGCTGGCTTAATGCAAGTTTCCATCAAAGCAATGAAACCAGCATGGTTATGGCCTCCTTTGTCCTCCTGCTAGCCATTACAACATTGGCAGGAGCAGTGTATATTTTCTTATGTGTAATTGCTACCTATCTTCTCATCTTGAATAGCTCATATTCTTCTCTTTTCAGCAATTTAGGGGGCTGAAGAGACCAGGAATCCAGTTTCATAAATACACATTGCCACAACCAACGAATTTCACTCACATCTGAGGTAGAAGGACATGCGAAGATGGGTGTGTTGCTCGTGGCTTCACCCACAGACTATTCTTCTCCTTCTGAGACGAATATTTTGGGGGCTAACATAACACTGAATCTTTGCAGGGAAGTAAGTCTGGCACAGCAAAGTCTTTTCCTTAGCAAGAGGGTTCAGAGTATCCAAGAAGATAGGGCTGGAAAAGACCTTGAGATTTTGTGTTGTCTGTTTCTCCTCCACCACCTCAACTCGGAATCAGCTGCCCAAAAACTAGTTGGGGTCAATGGCGATAGACTGACAGACAGTAATATCTAACACATATGGTGTACTTCCTATTAATCTAGTTTCAGCTGACAAATGGGAAAACATATAGTCTCACTGAGACACCTAGATGCTCATCTGGTCAACAGACAGAGAAAGGAAGAGATTATTATTACACATTAGAGGTCTATTTTTTAAAAAAACACATATAAAGGTACGACAGGTGACCTTGACCTCCTGATAGCTCCTAAAAGAGGAGATTTGACGAAATTAACAGTGCAGCACGAAGCTGCAAAAGAACCCAAAACAAAACAAGTGCAACTGAAACTCAGAAGAAGGAGAGAGCTGGCAATCTCAGAAGCCCAAGAGAGTGAGGAGAGAACGTGAAGGAGAAACCAAATCAGAAAAGATGTATTAATGTAGAACTTCTGCGAGTCCCAACTCTCAAGTCTTGCCAACAGCCAGTATAACAGCCAGAAATCATGGCAAGTGGTGCTTGCTTTCTAACTTGTGCTTTTAACACACACACACACACACACACACAAAATTAGTCCCAAGAACTGGAATACCGATTGTCCATGTTCTTAAAATAGTAGCACACTTCTGCAGAGTTTTGACTTGTGCAAACTAGTATAGTTTGTACAGTGCCAGGAACAATCCAGGGCCAACTATGGAACATGCTGTAGATATAATTCTACATTTGTATCTAAGCTCTACCTAGGAGTAAATATCTATCTAGCAACTATCAATCTGCCTGCCTACTCACCTGCCTAGTCAAAGGTCAGGTGAAGGACACAATAACAGAAAAAAAAAAAAAGATCCAGAAAAGGCCAGGAGAAAAGGAATTGAGGAGCTGACTGATGAGCAGTGATCAGTCCTCAGGTGATGTTCAGGCTATCAGGCACTCCTTCCAGCAACTCATGGTAAAACCTATAACCAGCTGTGGGATTTACCTTGAGTGGATTTAGTTTTTCTCCCCAGTGCTAGCACACAATATAAGTCTGTTATGCTGTTGTAGCTGATGGAGGTCTCATAGCCTTTCTCACACAGATGATGTTATCTGTTTCCTCCCCCTTGGCTTTCCCTTTGATATTTCAAGGACATCCTATTTCACAAGTCATGGATTCCCAGCTTTTCTCTGTGTGTGCAGTGAGTACAGCTAAACCAGAAGACAGCTGTAAGAAGGAAAGAAGAAAGAAGATGCAACTTTCTGTTTCTAGAGATGGTTTATATCTGCTCTAGACTTGCTACCTTTTATGGCAGCCCTGGTGTTGCTCCAAATTCGCCATTTTCTAGGCATTCCAATGAACTAACAACCAGACAAGCATCCCATTTATTTTCTGAATAGATCTTTTCCCATTCTCTGATATAGTCTCTAGAGCTAGTTCTCCTCAGGCAGAGAGAAACAAGGTGTTGAAATTAGGTGTGTCCTATGTAATCCTCAAATCATTTGCTGATGAGAGATCCAGCTGTTGTCTGCTGCTGGTATAGTTCAAAGGTTTGTGGCTAGGAATTGTGCCTCTCTTACAATTGTCCCATGACTTTGGGAATGGAAAAGGGGCAGATTCCCAGAAATTTGCAGTTGCCTCCAATTATGTGCTACTTTTGACCTGTTGTTAGAAAATAGACACTAAAGCCATTGAGGGGGGTCTTGAAAATCCCGAGCTGATGTTGGAAGTCTATGGCAAAGCTTCAATCTCTGAGATATTACAGGCTTTGGTTCCAGTTCAGAAAATCCTTCTTTCTGTATCTCTCCTCTCTGACTCAGCCTCACTGGATAGCCTGTGATTTTTTTTTTCATCTCTTCTAGTTAACCCATCTGACACCATCTTTCATGGGCTCTACCAAGTTCTGCAAGTGTCTAAAGACCAAAGCAAAATTCTGCCAGATGTCTGAATCCGTCTATCAATTATCACTTTAAGTAAAAAACAGACTGGTAGTTGAGAAGAAAGGGCACAGCTGCTGTGGTAGTGTTCCCAGGAATTCATGTGTGAGGTTTCAGTATCAGTTTCTTGGGCTGGGACAAGGAGTTTAGAACCAAATGCTGATGTTTTGCTTTGAAAGAAAAAAAATGCCATCACTGTCATTATTTGCCGGTTTCTGGAGTAACTGTGACACACTAAATTCAGATTGAATACAGGGAAAAGTTCTCAAAAGCAGAGTTGTGAGACTTTCTCTTGAAAAGATTGGTATTTTGTAAGTGGGTTTTCTTAAAGAAAAAGTACATATTTGGACTGAGGTTTTGGCAGTGTGGGGGGTTTTTTTCTTTTTTAGGTTTTGCTTCGTTGGCAAATAAGCTGATGTTTTCTTTAATGAAATAAGTACCTAATCTGCATAGTGCATGACTTTCCCCCTTTGCTCTTGACCAACTCAACAGTGGATTTGGAAGAGGGACGGAGCAGGAGCAAAGCCATAAATGAAAGCATGGGAATAAACTCCCTTCTGAAGGGAGACCCAATACCACACCCGTGTCCACCCCAGCACTTGTCGGCACCTCTCAGTGACGGTATTTACTGTGCATAGAAGAGAAACAAATCTTCCTCACCTTCAATCTGATCAGGGGTGAATTCAACCTGGAAGAGACAAAGAATAAAAGCCAGATCAAAACATAAAACTGAAGCAAATAAAAAAAGCATTGGGTTAGTCTCTGCCTTATGGTTCTGGGTGTTTGTGAGGTCCTTGACAGAGACTGACTCATAACTCCAAGAAAATAATTTTATAAAGCCTGTAGATTCTGCTTTCATTCCTCCTCCTTCCCTATTCATCAACACCACCTTTAAGACCTCTACCCCCATCACAAGGGTGCAGATGCCCTTTGTCCACTCTTCTGCTGCTCCTGTGATCCTGCTGTAACCTCTTTCCCCTGTCCCAAGTGACTCCCCACCGCTGACGTTCTCTTGAGAGATGGTTGTGGTAGCACCATGGTAAATCCCAGGCTACTCCGCTGAAAGGGTTTTGTTTGTAGACAGGTGGGGATCCACTATCCATAGTCTTTTCCAGCAAAAGAACTAGGAGGTGTCAAGTGAAGATGGCATGTATCAATCCCAAAGGAAAGTGAAGGAAGTGGTTCTTTGCTCTTGTAGCTGAATTGTGGAAAGCTGGTCACAGGATACTGGGGATGTTCACAGTCTACATATGTGTAAAGGCTCACAAGACCACTTCCTGGAAAAGAAGTCCACTCCTGTACAGTACAAAATGTACAGAAATACTTAGCTTAGGGAGCCTTTGCTTGAGGTTTAGGAGAATGTTTTGGAGAAGTTTTGCCCTGTTCTTTTCTTTGCCCTTTTCCTAAAGCATTCTCAAATAACCCCTGCTGTACTATATGGGACTACAATGGACAACTCATTGGACCTTGCTCTGACTTTGCCATCTGTCTCTTATTTTCTTGTCACTTTGTATTTCCTCCTGTTTCCTAAGCTTTAGGGTTGTCCTGCTCCCTATTTTTACATGGCACTGCCCTCTTGCAGCTCTGGTCTTCAAAAATGCTCCAAGGTGTCAACAGGCTGCTGCTGAGCTCAAATGCAAAAGAAGGAAACACAGCGTCAGAATGTGAGGTCCAAGCTTCTGAATAAATAGGCAACAGGTCAGCAATGTGAATTTACACAAGAATTTACACTTAACCTCTCAGGGCGAAGCAACAGTGGGTGCCTCTGCTGATGGGGACATTCCTGCAGTGCAGGAAGATTGGCAGGTTGCCCGTATGGTGAATACGTAAATAAAAAGAAATTGTATTTTGGTGTATGTAAACATGCAAATGCATACATGCAAAGCATATGCTTGGGACAGACCTAACAGTACATGAAACCACACCCTTGGAAGCATTCCTCCATGGACATATACGACCCTTCTCTCCTCCCCAACATACGTACAACGCCATGTGTTTCGGATCAGATTTTCCATATGGAGCTGACCACTCCTCATTGCTCTGTATTGTATTTTGTTCCTTGGTAGCAAAGCAGCCAAGTGAAATAAAGGTGTAGTGAGAACCACAAATGCAAGGTCCCTGTTTCCTTGTTTCAAGGTGAAATGCAACATGACACATCCCTTCTTCATCTACTTGGGATTTTCATAACATTAAAGGGTGAAGCTGTTACAACTCCTCAGCTCTCCAGCCAGGATGCCTGTGACATGGCAGAGCGTGGCAACATCAACCTCTTTATTCCACCCAGAGCTCAGTGGACAGCTCCCAAATNCTCTGTATTGTATTTTGTTCCTTGGTAGCAAAGCAGCCAAGTGAAATAAAGGTGTAGTGAGAACCACAAATGCAAGGTCCCTGTTTCCTTGTTTCAAGGTGAAATGCAACATGACACATCCCTTCTTCATCTACTTGGGATTTTCATAACATTAAAGGGTGAAGCTGTTACAACTCCTCAGCTGTCCAGCCAGGATGCCTGTGACATGGCAGAGCGTGGCAACATCGACCTCTTTATTCCACCCAGGGCTCAGTGGACAGCTCCCAAATGNCTTGTTTCAAGGTGAAATGCAACATGACACATCCCTTCTTCATCTACTTGGGATTTTCATAACATTAAAGGGTGAAGCTGTTACAACTCCTCAGCTCTCCAGCCAGGATGCCTGTGACATGGCAGAGCGTGGCAACATCAACCTCTTTATTCCACCCAGAGCTCAGTGGACAGCTCCCAAATCTTTTCTGCCTCCAGGTAGATACCCTGAGCAGCACAAGGAGCTCCAGCGTTCATAGGACACAATGAATGTTTACAGGCCAGACACAGCCTAAAACTCATATTTCCTACCAGTGCCCTGCCGGTGTCTCCCTACCATAGTGTTTCTGAGCATATTTTGGCTTAGGAGAAGGAAGAACCAAAAAACATCTGGTGGACTGAGAAGGCAGAACTCAACACTAATCCTGCAATTGTTGAAAATCAGGTCACTATTTTTTTGTCTACTCTGTTCGGTCCTTATCTGAACTAGCTCGTTCAGGGGATTACCACTTTGTTTGCAATTCTTAGTCATAACTTACCTTGAACGAAATCCAATTAATAAAATAGTTACCTAAGTGGCAGCCAAGAGGCTGTCTGGAAGGGAGTATTTAAAGAATCCAAGAAAGGAGCTGCCAAAAGAACAGCAATGCTCTTCCCTTTCCTAACACATGGAGACGTCTAAACACATCTTTGTTATGACCATTATAATCATCTAGATTGGGTCCTATCCCAAATCCACATACCTTAGTTTAATTAGAAATAAATAACCATTGGGGAACATATTTACGTGGGTGCATTGTCAGCAACAGCCTTATGTCCAGTGTGTCTAATTATACCAAGCTTTGAGAATTTGACTTAAGCTACTTGCGTATTGAGTTTATTCAGGCGTCAATAGCCAGCGAGTGAAATAAAGCCAGAGCTGCTGGCAATTTGTATTGAAATCACTATGATGGATTGCTCTTGGGGAAGAATTCATCTCAGCTACACTTAGATGTAGACATTCAGATGTGTCAGTGACCCTACATTTTCCAGTAGAAGGGAAAAGGCACTTCTAGGGTATGATTTGACTTGGTTTAGGTCTCTACTTGAGGAGAAGATGAGTTATGCTCTCCTTTTCACTGAGTGGATCAATCCATTCTACAATGACAATTAAAAGAATGTGGATGACTAGCATAGATGTAGATGTCCTTTTCTGGTAAGTAGGTCCCACACAGAAAGTATAAGCTATCCCTTTGGCAGATTGCAGACCAGGAGAAACTGTATCAGAGCAAAAAAAGGATGACTGCAAATTTCCACAGCTGGATGAAAGGGAAGGTTTGAGCTGAAGGGCTGAGTGTGCCTCACCTCTAATCACGGCCCCCATAAAAACACCACCCAGAGCTGGAGGACCACGCATGACAGCTGGTAAGGTGGTGGCAGACAGTTTGACCAGACCTACCACCCAGGCACGGCTTCCTCTCAGGAAAGCTGCAGGGATGTGTGGGTGGCGGCTGCTGCTATTTTCTCCCCTCTCAGCACATACCACCATGGAGTTGTAAGGAAAGGCGAGTCATCATTTACCCGACCACAAGGTATCATTGAAGATGGATGGAACAAACTTGGAGCTATATTTAGACTGAAGATGGTTGGGGTTTTGTTTTCCCTCCCCTCTTGCTCAGAATGGTGTGGAGCACACAAAACCAAAGCTATCTCCACATAGCAAGAGCAAGCATCGAGCTGTCTGTGATTATAGCAGGCTCACTGCCCCAGAGACCCCATGCCGGAGGCATCCAGAGGACAGACTGTAAAAATGGGGTCAGGCTAAGGCATAAAGTGGGAAAACAAGTCCCAAAGCATTGCAGCCACAGGCAGTCACCCATATCCATGCTCTGAGGGAGCTCTGCTTCTGCTGCTGTACAGTGATGAGTGCCCAAGGGAGTGAAAGCCCCAGTGACATCTCTCATGCCCAGGCCTACTCCTGCCCCCAGGCACTTACACCACTGCACACCAGCGTTACCCCACACTTTACTGAGCTTGGTCAGCAGAGCAGCCCTCATTGCCTGAAGCTGGAGGCTGCAAAACCTACTCACAGGTTTAATGTGAATTTGCTTTCCCGGATATGGCTTTACACTCTCCAGTTCTTTGGAAGTAGACTAGGATGATTTCCCTTGGGGTTTTGTTTGGGTTTTTGTTTGTTTGTTTCAAATATACTAGCATTTCAGAAGAACTGAGTTTCCCCAGGCATTTTTTCTGTTGGCTTCTCAGGCTTTAAAGCAAGGACATTCCCATGAGTGCCGAGCATCTGCAGCATCAAGGCTCACAGTGGTGGTATTTGGTATAAATTCATGTGAATGACAGAGCTGCTGACTGCTGATCTCTTTCCACTTATCTCCTGCCCTGATGTGTGGACTTTGCTGCATGTTCTTTGAAGACACTAGACATCTGAATTAAAATCTTACCATAACAGAAACTGTTATGCCAGATTTCCTGCCGTTTTAGCGATCTTGGCTTTAAGGGATCATCACCTAGTTACCAATGGAATCAGCTGTAGCCCTAATACTATTCTTCTCTCTGTCTAAACAATAGCATTAAGCTGATTTTTTCCCACAGATCCCAGGAGGGATGCACACACACCTTGGCGCTGTTAATGTCATTCACGGCTTCATGTCTCAGGGAATTTTTTAATAAACCCATAGTATCTCAATCAAGTACATAACTCTGTGCGAAAGTCAGACATAGCTAAGTCTGAAATAAGTTCTATTAGTAAAGTTGTTACAGCAGACAAAGGATTATCTAGAGGGAAGAGTTTAGACAATGCAGGCATAGAGCCCCTCCAGAAAAGAAACAATATTCTTGTTTCATAGTATTCTGAGGAATGATAATACAAACACCAAGGTATTCACTTAGCCGGGGCAGGGATAGTTCTGGAGACGGAGAAGGTGGGTGGTTTTTTTATTGTGCTCTTGGGACACCAATTTAAGAGGCAGAAATTCAGCAGATGGAAAGAGGCCCAGAAGGCCATCAAGATCAGTGTCGTTGTGTTCAGGTTGCATTTGTATTTCACAAGCATGTGTTTTTTTCCACTAAGACCGTTTTAAACCTCTTAATACACAACATCCACGTCAAGCCCTCTCCAATCACTTTCTGCGTAGAGCAACTATGATGTGCATGAACTCCTCCACTGCCCATGGGCAAACCTTGACACAAGGTCAAGTCATACAGCTCCATGCCTTACTGTTGTTTGGTAGCCACCCTGAATCTCTCATCTCCTCTGCCTTCTGAGACTCTTTTGGTACATCTACATTTAGCTCCCAGGGTTGCCCTAAGGACTTTCCTCATTATTTCTACTCAGCTCATGGTCTGATGGGAGGGAAGGCACAGTGCAGCATACAGACACTTGACTAGTATACGAGCTGTGGCACACGACAGTACAAGATGCTCCACCTGGTCTTCATGGGAAACAGCTAAAATACAATGAACATTTTGCAGAACAGAAATCCAACCATAAAACTCTTGTGATACTCTATGTTTTCGGTTTTATGTTTGGTCCACAGTGTTTTCAGAAGAAAAATTATTTCAAGTTGGTCTAAAATGACAGGTCATTTTGGAATGACAGAGAGTATATTGTTTGGAAGTCAGAGAACTGTATTGTTGACTTTTTACAATATCTAACTATACTGATAATGAATGTGAAGTGAAAACAGAAATCAACCATTATTTTCATCTGAATTGGTGAAGCCCTTCATTAGAAAGACATATATTTCAAGATCAGCAAAATGAGGCACAGTCTTTGTCAAGGTCATGCATAGGATGCTGTTACAATAAGGAAATACATAAGCTGTTTTTTCTCCAACCTGTAGTCTTTTCCAGCAGAAAATGATCACCTTGAATCTTTCTTTTATTTCCTGAGAGCTGAAAAATTACAGCAGTGTATCACCACTGCTGCTACTATAGCTTCAGCAGACTTTATGATTTCCAGGTCCATCTTTATTTTGGAACAAGCCTGGA
>VZSC01006076.1:115658-131204 GCA_013398225.1 Steatornis caripensis | reverse complement strand
CCAACCCCTACCATTCTATGATTCTATGAAAGCTTGGGAGAGCCCATCCAGTCCTGTTTGTCTAGAGGCGTGCCTCCTGGGAGACTTGGAGCTGGGAGATATGTGCAGAAGTTATGAAGTTATCTGGAACCAAGTGAAATAAATCCTCCAGAAGCTCATTAATCTTTGACTTCCCTTCAGCTTCCCTTTGAATAGTTACTGTGTACCTATAGCATGGGTGAGAGGCAGGTCTTAAAAACCAGTAACCTTGCCGCCTAATATTTATCATACTTTTTCATCTTCGTCACTGTATTTTGTTTCTGAAGAAGTAAATAATTTCAGGTAAACATACTATTAAAGCCATGGATACTAAGAAACCAGTAATTCTCAGGAGAGACAATGACAAAAAAGCTTTATTCTTTTGTAGGTTAAAAAAATGCAGCAGCAGAGAAATCCATGACAATACTGGCTTGAGATTCCTTATGACAACTGTAGTCACACCT
The DNA here is from genome assembly GCA_013398225.1 of Steatornis caripensis. NCBI lineage: Eukaryota > Metazoa > Chordata > Aves > Caprimulgiformes > Steatornithidae > Steatornis > Steatornis caripensis. The sequence continues at coordinate 130,722 of VZSC01006076.1, read as the reverse complement.
CCTTCAGAATACTGGGAATGCTCNAGGAGAGACAATGACAAAAAAGCTTTATTCTTTTGTAGGTTAAAAAAATGCAGCAGCAGAGAAATCCATGACAATACTGGCTTGAGATTCCTTATGACAACTGTAGTCACACCTCCTTCAGAATACTGGGAATGCTCACAGCAGAGTTAGCATTTTCTGACATTTTATTCAGTGCTTACATTGTAGTTATAGCAGCTGTTTCATTGTAGCAGGGAAGTAGAAAAATGACAGGAAAATAAGACATCATTAGCCATGTTCTGGGGGGTTTTGTGCACTGGTCATAGTCATTTCAATATTCTTTTTCCCTTTGACGTTCACAGTGAAGTATCATTTTTGCTAATGGTTGAATCACTTTGTGTTAAAAGGACGGACATTTACAGTTTGTCAAAGAAACATTGTAGAACTGTTAATGCAATTTCAATTTAACTCTCTAAAATAAATTTGCTGCAATGATTGTATTTGAGAATTTAAAGGGACACATTTTCCTGTTTATCCTATTAATACATGTAGATTACTAAAGATAAGCAATTTTAGAATGTATTTTAAAATACAGCTTAGTCTTCACATTGTATTACATTCAAAGAATATACATTTTTAAACAGTCATCATTACTCTAATATTTTCATGGTAGCCCATTTGCTGACAGTATTCAAAGCATTTTACAAAGGTAGAAATTATTAGTATTCCTCTCCAGAAAGGGGAAAATGAAACACAGTGTGATTATGTGATTTGTACAAGGTCACGCAGTCAGAAAAGAAGAATAAAACTCAGCTGTCTTAACCACTGGCCTGACAATTTCTATTAGTCTATTTTGCTTGGTTTAGTTTGTTTGTAGTTAGTTAAATATATGGGTATTTAGATTACAGTTGCTGTAGTTCTATGAAACTCAGAAGATTTAAAAAATGTGATTAATTCCTGTGTCTGTGGAAGTTCCCTGATTGTGCAAACATCCTCTGACCATACCTTGCCCTGCTTCCCACTTCTGCTGTTTACGGATGTTTCTTAAGAATGTATACAATTGTCTTGTGTGAACATGGGTGGTTTGAAGTTGCTTTGATAATACAGTTTTAGACTACCTAGCCTGGCTACAGGTCCTTTTAATGTTTGCATTGTTTGGTAAATATAGATGAAGAGCAGAAACAAGTGCTCTTTCTGGTTAATTTGTTAATTGCCAAGTGTTGCTAAGTCACCTACAGACCTGGCATGAGGTCAGTCATTGTCAGTTTTAGACTTGTCCAGTCAGGTGGTGTGAGCAGGCACTTTGCTCTTTGGCTGCCAGTACTGTCTTGTGAAGAGTGCTAAGGAGCACAGGCTGGTTCTATCAGCTCCTACATACATCTGTGGGGAGATAGTGAAGAGGTGACTGAAATGTTTCCAGCACGGTAGTGATGATTGTATTTCTATAACCACTTTTCTTGTCTTCTGGAGGAGTGTGGTGAGGTCTCTCTGCAGATATGGCTGTGGTCTGGGTTGGACAGAGCTCAGTCCTGGTAAAGTGTCCCAGCCATCAGAAGTCCCTGTGGCAGGGAGTGTGTGCCAAAGTTTCTTAGGGACTGTGCATCCTGGGGGTTGGTTAGAGCTCATGACATAGATTGTTTTGTCAGTGTATCGGCATGTTCTACACAGGGCTACTCCAGAGATCCTGCATAGGATAACAGAGCACAGAAATTCCTACAATATTGGTTACATTTTCCTTCACATTTTGACAACAATGCTTTTCAAAGGACCTTTTTATGATAAGATCTTTGGCCAGCTGCTTCTCTGATGTTTTTCAGCAAGCTGCATTCACTAAGTGTGTTGTTTTACCTACAGCATCCTAGCAGAGGTTGGTGTGGTCTGCATAGACACGCTCTTTCTGTGCAGATGGAAATAAGATGAATGGAGTTGACTTCAGGATACTCTGTCCAAGACTGCTTTCCACCTGGAAATGCACTCCCACAGCTATGACCCTGTATGCTCAGCTTTATCCCTGCTGTATGGTTATTCTGTAGCACTGGAAATACTGGTTTGTATTGGGAAAAGAGTCATCTCTACAAAGGCTCCTCATCTTTGGAATTCTTATCTGTGTTTTTGCTCTGAAGTAGCTCAGATAGATGACATCTTACAAAAAAAAGGCAACTTTTTGGAAGTGGATATATGGATTTGAGAAAGAATGATGAGACTAGGAGGGGGAGGAGTTGTGTGGGAGGGGTGTGGGGACTTGTGCTAATTGTCAGCTGTATCTTACTGACTGGCTATACTTTCACCAATATTGTGGGAATGGTTTTTTGTATGTTTTATTTCCTCCTATGTGAAACAGATAGGGCACTAATAGCCTTTCAGCAGATGTATACAAGGTTATTCAAGCATGTCAGTCATAAATGGCAGTCATCAGAAGTCATTTGGAACCAGTAAGAGCTAAAGATGCTCTGCTTCCTGAAATACACTTAGGAGAATCAAATGCTATGAGCCTGACTCAAAACCCATCGAGTCAATTAGGGACTGCCCAGTGATTTCAGTGGGATTTGGATTAGGCTGTAAATCAGCAATAGCAGTAAATACTGCGGATGTAAAACAAACAGACCTCTTAGTGATGTGGCTGTTGCTGCTGCCACCTTTCGACTTGTGTGGCTTTTGTCCTTTGTTTCTTCTGGACCCTTTGCCAACCAGCAGGAGAACAGATGTCACTTGTGGTTCTTTTCAGTGCCCCGGTTGGAAATAAAAGGATCAACAGTAGTGCACAGGCTTATCTGATCACCCTGGTAACCTCACATGCCGTGGTTAACTCAAATAAATACAGAAACTTGTTCTCTGTTCTGAGTTGAGCTACACTGAGGTCATGGGAAAAACATGATTCATTGGGGTTTGTTTTGTTTCATCTTCGTTCTTTGCAATACACATTTCCTACGTTAACATTTGCGAGCACTAAGTTAGGTCCCCTCCGTCATTTGATTCTATAGATCCAAATTGCTGTAGATCTAAAGCATTCATTCATATGTAAAGTAAAGGCTCAGAAGAAACATCCCTTTACAGCTATTTAACAAGGGGAATAGAAAAATGTACTTTCATAAGAGATGTACTTGGATTTTATTTAGCAGATTCAAATAACTTGACAAATACAGACTTCATGTTAGGTCTCTATTATTGTTATTCATTATATTATTTATTTGTTTGCATATGGCTTGCTCAGTGATGTAAGAAGCAAAGAAATAAAGGCAGCTCTTGCCCTGTAGTTTGTAATCTAAGGCCTATTTCTCCAGAGATTAAATGTGTGCATAAAATTATACACATGAATAGTCCTATTTAAATATATGGTATTGCTCTCATGCATAAATATTTGAATCTTCAAAGGAATGGAGGATAAAATTGTTACTTTCTCTGCTTCACTGCAATTTAAATAAGGAGTTTTGTGATTGGCTTCATGAAGAGTTTGTTTGAATGGTCCAAATGTTAATCTGTAAATGTAGAGATACGGAGTTTGTCAATGTCCCATTTTATCACAGGTTCTCATGATCATTTTCTGCTTCCCCCTACCGACACCTGCAGTTTTCTCTTCTCTACCCTCCAGACCCATATGCACCTTCTCCCCTGCAGAGGGGATCAGCAGGTCGTAGTAAACTGTTTGCGTGTGCACTAGTTGGAAAAGGGCAAGACTTAGCTAAAGCTCAAGATGGTACTGCTGTGCTGCTTTAGCTCATACTGAAGGAAAGCTGAGAGCAGGTACAGTTGTCACTACTGTGGCCAGGAGATGGGTAATAATTTGGAAACTATTCCAATTGGCTTGCATATTGGAGCTCTTCACCTGATAACTTTTCGCTTATTCAGAAGTCCTGAAAAATGTGATCATCAAGTAGCTGCAGTCATACAACTCCATGCAACATGTACTTCAGTCACATGAATTCTTCAAAGATACCAGAATGTGTTAAGAAAGTAATTAAACACTCTGTTCACTCTGCTGTTTTATAGGGAGAGCTGCTTCTTTCTTTCCAAGGGCTTTCTAAGCATCCCTTACTGGGAGAGCCAAGATTGTAAAGATTTACAAAACATTTCTCGGTCTTCAGCCAAGTTGTGACTATTATCCATTCTGATGGGAAGTTGTTGCAGGAACACGGGGTCTCCTATTGACTAATTGATGTTGTATTTCTCTGCCTTTGAAACATGATTTGCCTTTCTATAGGAAACTCAGTCCAAGCCCTGTTGTTCTATATAATCTGATTGCTAGTGCAGTAGCTTAGAAAGGCTGTAACTTTGCGGGGGCTCTTTGCTGGGCATGTCTTTTGGATGGCAACGACGTTGTTCCTCAGTAAGAGTGACCGCCTTGCTTTCTTGAGCCCGGGCTTGCTGTTTCGGGGGTTGTATTACTGATCGTCTCTTTAAGCACCACCTTGTGGTTGAACTAATTTTAGAAATGTCAAGCTGTCCTCGAAAATTGCACAGTGCCACGTAGTGAGGCTAAAAGGTACTTCAGGAAAGCATTTAGTCGGTCCCTGAGCCACATGCACAATTCACTATAGCTGTGTCACTCCTGACAGGTACCTTACGTATCTTCCCAAGCCCCCAGAAAATGGAGGAACCACACCTCGCTGGCAATCTGTGCTAGTATTCACTATCCACAGTGTTAGAAAAGCTTCACTGATGTCTAACCTGGATCTTACAGCAATTTAAACTCTTTATTTCCTGATCCCTGCACGATGGACTAGGTCACTTCTTTCTTCTTTTCAAAGGCCTTTTAAATCTGAATACTTTTTTATCACACTTCTGCTAAGACTTGCCTTTTCCTTAGCTGAACAACATTGATTATTTATGTTGTGCTTTCTGCTATTCTTGTGGCTCTCCTCTAAGTTCTGTCCAGTTGGTTTAGATGCTTTTCAAGTAAAGTGGGCAAGTAAGACACAGTGCTTTAGGTTAGGTTCTTATCTAGGCTGACTAAAGCAGAACTGCATTATGTATCTAATCTGTTACAACATCCTAGTACAGTATTTGTTGCTTTCACACAAGTATGGCATTGCTTACTTGGTTCTGTTAGACCAATGTCAAAAATGTACCAAATTGTAAGCTTATTTTCCAATGTACCTGCAGTCCCTCCCACCGTGAAGTCTCCTGCAGAATCAGTCAGTGTACATTGTACTTCATCCCATGTTAATATTTAATATTATCAGATGTGTTATATTCTTGAGAATGCTGCTCAGAACAGGCTTCTGGTATGACTGCCAGTTTGACTTTGATTCACTGGCAATTGCCTTCAAAATACACTTTTCCAACTGGCTTTGCACCTGTTTCGTAAGAATCTGCCCTTTGCAAAAGAGAATAACTTATGAGACTGTGCAAAAGTCTTACTAAAGTAAGGAGTTGAAAATCTACTGTTTCTTCCCTAATCTGTCAGTGTTGCTACCTGGTCATGGACAGAAATTAAATCAGTGTGTCGTGATTTGTTCTTGATTTATACATGTCACATGTGACTCATCTCACTGTTCTTTTCCAGGTGCTTACAAATGGACTTGTCTGTAATTTTTCAGTTCCTCCTTTACCCATTTTTCTGTCTTCTGCTCCCTTCCTTAGTCCCCAAGAGGTGTCAGAGGTGTCTGCTGATACTTCTGGGATAGCTGCAGCTGTCTTTAAGTTTCTTCAAGCTCTTCAAGTTTCCCACATGAAATTCTACAAACCCAGCCAATCTGAAAATAGCTGATTTGTGTAATATTTTCTCATCCATTCTTTTGTTTTTTCAGGCTGAAATTTTACTCCTTTCGCTCTGCTACTTAGAATATTAGCCGTCTCTCTGTCACTGATTTTTCTAATGAACAAAAAATTTTTCTGGCCTTCTTGAATTATCTGTCAATAAATTTCATTCTGATGAACAGTAGATCAACGATTTTTCTTTTCTTTGTTTTACTGCTAATGTACTTGTGGAATATTTTTTCTAGCCCTTGACATTTCTTGGTAGATCTGCCTCATTTTATACCTTTGCTTTTCTAATTCTATCTTTCATTGTTAAATTTATTTTTATACCTGCCTTTTATAAACCCCCTACTTTCTCCTTCCCGTGCATTTCCTTCATGTGTTTCAGTAAAGAGCTCTTTCTTTAGCTGAGTCTTTACTATACCTCCTAGCTCTGTGCTAGGATATATTGTATGTGTGGTTAGTATTGTTTCTTTAAGTAACTACCAGCTCTCTTTAACTCGTTGTACCTTACACTTACTCCCCCATGACCTGCTCCAGAAATGTAGCGATTAGTATTCTGGTTTTATGGAATTTTTTTTTCCTAGTCCATTGTTTCTACTTTGATGTTCTTCTTAGTTGCTTCTGTAGAGTTCTGACACTGGATCATTTCATGATCACCTTCACCCAAGTTACCTTATGTCTTCGCAGCTGATCCTTCTGTACCGATCAGGATCAAATGTAGGTGAACAAGCCTTCCTGCTGCTTTCTGCAGATTCTTGTGCTGTCCCCTAGCTTTCACCTTGGGTTTTTTCTGTACTTTTGGATTGAATCAGGTTTCTTCTAAATGCTGTCTTTTATTCTGCTTTGATTAAGATGGGAGATTTATTGACAAATCTTCATCCATATTAAGGTTTTTTTTACCTATTAGTTTTATGCATTTTTATTGTAGCTTAATGGAAATGCTAAAGAACAAAAATGTGCATTCATTTTCACTAGTCTGTTGCTGTAAAAGACTCTTATCTTTCTTGTCTTATGCCTTTTATCTCTCCTTTGAAGTACATTCCTAACTAGAATTAAAATCTGGAAGCTAGACTGAGTATATTTTGATTTTAAAAATAATAACCTTTTAAGAACGTAGAATTTAAAAATAATTTTCATAATTACTTCAATGCCAATTTAGCCAACCATGTAAGTATATATTTACCTTCAGTCTTATTGAACTTGGTGAGGACTTGAAATCCTTTAAAAGACAATGGAAGCAAAAATTATTAATACTCAGAGTGATATCTCTGACTTCATTATTTATTTATATACCTATTTGAAACTGTTATTCAATGGTTTTGTTTGCATTAGAGGCATCTTTGAAAAGATTCTTGCTATTCTTAGCATGCTTTAACTGCAAATGCAGACTGTCTAAAGCATGCTCCACACAGTTCCAGAAACCAAGAAATACTGAGGGAAGTTCTACCGCCCTTCTGGTGGGACAGAAATGTTTATAACTTAAATTGGTCTGAAAAATCGTTGACTTATTAATGAGAAAAATCAGGAATCGCAATTTAATTGTATTGATTTGCCTTTTCAGAGGCTTCTTGTGTGGTGTGAGTAGAAATGAAAAACCATTTGCATTGTTTTCCATATACAGGCCTCTCTGTTAAGATTATTTTACCTATTGATTTCTGTCATGTGCTTCCCTCATTATCCCCTTCCCAGCTGACCTATAGTCTCCTGGTGCATTTGTAGCTCCTAGCACTATTTGATTACTACAAGGACTTTGTCACATCACATCGTTTGTCTCCAGTTCTACTGTCCTTTAACCCTCTGCTTTCCTTTTCCCTCTGTGTTGTGCCATGTGCTTCCTGTCTCCCCTCTCCTTTCACCTATTTGTTACATGCCTGTTTTCCCATTTCTCAGATCCCCTTCTCTGCTTCTCTTTTGTAGAGGCCTGATTGCCTTCCCTTTCATAGAATCATAGAATGGTTTGGCTTGGAAGGGACCTTAAAGATCATCTGGTTCCAACCGCCCTGCCATGGGCAGGGACACCTTCCACCTCAGTGATGCCAATAAGATGGTAGCCCTTTCACTCTTCCCTTTGCAGAACCGAGTCACCTGTTTTACTCTCTTCTTTTTCCTTCATGAGCCCCTTTGTGGAAGTCCTTACTCAGGTCTCTCTGAGTGGCCCATGTGCTCTTGAATTTCAGATAGTGGCTGTAAAAGGGTTGCCAGCTAGGCCTGATGATAGTTTAGAAAAGAGAGATAGCGGGAGCAGAGCTTTTTCTTCATTCCTGTTTCTTGTGCTGTGCTGTAAGGGAGAAGAGAGCTGAATAGAAAAAGTTGCTGAAGGAGGAGAGAGTTTCCATGATGGGGGACTGAATGGCGGGGGCAGCCACGCGCGGAGGAATTGTGCCCACTGCGGGTCAAAAGCAGCAAGCGGAAGAGCTAGCTGTGCCCACGTAGCCTCAGATCTGGTGTGATGTTTGGCCATTGCCCACTTCATTAGTGCTTTAGAAAGTTTAACATGTATTTATTTATTCATCTTCACGTGTCATGTCACTGTTTTAATTTGCTGAGCATTAAGAGCCAAGTTTGTCTTCAGGATGTCTTCAGAGAGCCTTTTCTACTCATGTGCGCTGGGCAGAGCTTGGACTTACATGTCATTCTTTGTTTTTACAACTTCTTTGTTCATTTTTTTTTATTTTAGCCTTTATTTCATTTTACTGCTTAACCTTTAAAAATGTATTTCATTTAATTTTATTTTTCAGACACCTCTTATTGAACCTCACATCCCACATCGTCCTACTAAAACCATTATACAGGTAATAGGACATAGGTGTGCCCTAGAGCCAGGCTGCTAGACAAATGGAAGTAACTCCTATTTCCAAGTGTGATGCGTATCAGCTAATGTGATGCTTTCTGTTAGATTTGATAAGTATGTGAGACTTAAAATCCTGCATATATACTACATTGCTCTGCAAAAGTAAGCATCTGTGCAAAGACTTCGAATTCAGGGAAAAGAGAACTTGTGTTTTGTTTTGCAGAAGGCGGTACAGAGATTGCAGAAAGTTTAAAATCTGTATGTCTTGGTCCCTTTTTTTCTCCATGATCACCAAGGTTCCTTCAGAAAAGATCCTCAGAGCTGGAAAGATTTTGCGGAATACAATTCTGTCCCGAGCCCCTCACATGATAAGAGATCGTAAATACCATCTGAAGACTTACAGGTGTGTGAGCTGATTGTATAGAGGTCTCTGAATTTTTATGCCTGCCATCCTCTGATTTGTGATTTATGCCTTACCATACTTTCAGGTCTCAAAAGGTCTGAAATTATTCTGTGATGCTATTTGAGTCTGAATGTTATGCAGTCTTTAATGGGCCTGGTAAATCTTTTCTGAAGTAATTTGACTGGAAATTGAGTTCGTGATTGTGAACAGAGCATTCACATACAAAAACTCTTCCAAAGTTAATTGCATAGTTAGCTGGAATATTCTGGGCAATCTCAAGTTAAAATGTAGATTCTGTTCTCTTCATCTATCAGTCAGAGATAATAGGAAAGCTCATTAATATATTATGTTATTGTACTGATTGCTACAGTGATATTGCTCAGTGTGGAGTTCTGAAAATTCACCTGGTGAGAAACATTCCTTATGTTGATTTTCAGTTCTATTTAGAATGTTTTTTTTCAGTGTATTGCCAGGCTTTCTTATCTTCCTGCTGGTGGCAGCACTGTCTTGCTGAAATGGGATAACAATGGCACTTGTAGAATAGAAATCTGACTTCAAGGAGTCACAATCTGTCTACTGTTGGCTTAAGAAACAATCAATTTGTCATAGTGTCTAATGTTTAAATCAAATAGCTAATGCATAATTCAGAGTATATTTAAATAAAAATTGGTTGAAAATCTCTGAGTATGTCTTTTTCTAAATAGTAAATCAGTATGTTGTTGATCTGCTTCTGAGATAAGTGCATTGATTTTCCATATTTCAGTCCAAAATGTATTTAGTATGATGCAAGTATTTGGAGCTTGGGAGTTGATCTGAGAATATATCACAATATGACATTGCTCATTGTTCTAGAAGAACACAAGGGCATGTATGATAAATGAAAACTAATGCTAGTCCAAACAACTGCACCATTTTATCTTATACATAACTAGGAAAAACTGATACTGTTCTGTCCTTTTAAATATGGAATGGAGTTTTGTAAATATGGAATGCCAAAATTTAGACTAGATCCAGTTGAGGGCAAGTTTTGTCATGAAATGGGATTTTAATTTGAAGAGCTTTACTTAAGCTGAATTTCAGCGATTTCAGTATTACCTGTTGCCTTGGTCTCTGAAAGTGATGCAAGAGGTATGGAGCCATGAGAGCCTGTCTAGAAGGACTAGACAGCTTCCTCTCTGCTCTATGTGATCAGTTATAGATTTCTAAGTTTTTGATCACATTGCTTATTTGCTTTTGCTCTGCTGAGCTAGGGAGTGTTATGACAAAGAATTTTACAGACCACCTGGGTTTTTGGTTTTTTCCCCCTCTTTGGGCGTTCTCCAGAACTTGAGGCCTGCTGTTGCCTGCCTCTGGGTCAGTCAGGAGCTGCAAGGTGACCAGCACCTGGGATGAGAGAGCCTCAGAAACACTGCTGACCTACAAACCAATGTCCCCAAATACAGTGTGGCCAGAGTTTGGTTACAAACAGAGAAATACCCTTATGACACTGACTATTCCTGTGGAGGCTGTTCTCATTGGCAAAGCTGTTACAGTGTTAGATGATTGTTTCCATGCAGGGTTCTGAAAAGTGTGAGGCTTTTGCTATCCCGTGGTATACAGAGAAGATTTCCTTTGAAATCTGGGTTGGAGGTTGTTGCACTGGTGCAGCAGGTTTTGTACCAGGTGACACAGGGTCACTCTGATACTCTGAACTTTGCATCTCCCAAAACACTTGTTGTTCTGCTGAGGTGATCCTCTCAAAACTGAACACCTTCACTGGTATTTCAGTCATATACACGTAGATGATGACGTTGTGTTTTCTCTAGCGAGTTTTGACTAAGGTTATACAGAGTTTAAGGTATCACTGTTCTTGGCAGACACCGAGTGTGACCTCTCTCTTGGCTACCTCCCTTTTCATTTCTGTCTATTTATTTGTCCTTCAGGCAATGTTGTGTGGGGACAGAACTAGTTGACTGGATGATGCAGCAAAGTCCTTGTGTCCATTCACGAACCCAGGCTGTTGGCATGTGGCAAGTATTGCTGGAAGAAGGTGTTCTTAATCATGGTAAGATAAAGAAAATCAGCATCTTGACTAAAACATGGAAAATGTGTGATGTCGGTGCCTCTGTAGATCTCTCTCATGAAAAAGAAAGGGATCATGAGCCCCCCCCCCAAAAATGCTGCAGAGCAACCTGTTCATTCATAAGTGGAAGTGCAACACACAGACAGTATTATGTGAATCTTGCTACCAATGTACCTTTTCAACTTCTGAGAATACTGAAAAGTACATGAAAAATTTATAATGATAACTCTAATTACACTTAGGAGTACATTGGCTTGTGATTATATTGCAAGAGCTGTATAGCACTCAGGCCAAAACCAAGAGATGTATTACCATACACAAAACTTGTCTTCATTAAAGATTTGCATCATTTTAAAGTGAATGTGAGCATTTGTGTTTGCTCAGAACCATAATTTTGGAATGATTTTTAGTGTTTTTGGAATGGTTCCCAAATTCAGCACTCCAGATATTCCAGTGCAGAGATCTGGGATCTTATGTTAGTTTTCTGACTGTATTTTACATTCACTTTCAGTTTCCATTTAGCAGGATGTACTTGGTAACAGGATATTATAGCCCTCAAAAGGGTAGTTTCCTAAAGCAATGTTCATATTTGAAGCTTTGCATGTACAGTTTTATTAAATTCAGAAGAGCAGCTCTATTAGAGTATGCTTCCATTTATCCTCTGTTGTGCTCCCCATATCTCAGGGAGAAATTTCCACACTAAGATGCCAGATTGTTTCCACAGCTTCCTTTCTCTAAGGGCTCTAGCTTTAATTCCTGCCAAATATTCCCTTGAACTCCCAGGGACAAGCTGTTTTAAGCTGCGTCACAGTATCCAGCGCAACACATCACTCTGACTTGCTTGGAAGACCAAGGGTTTGTACTTCACCATATCTCAGCCTCTCTTTAGAAGTTTTCTCTTCGTAATCCTTCCATTAAGTTCTTCCACCAGGACGCAGGTCAATGAACTTGCCCCTGGGATTATATCTTGATGATGTACATTGCTGGTACATCAGAAAGATTTCAGATGCTTTTGTTACCTTTCAGCCCTTTCTGAAACATGTAGGGCAAGGTGTTCATGCTTAGGAATTCACGATGTAAGTGTTTCCCCAGTGTGAATTGTTTGCTTAAGTGAAATGGTTTGAAACAATAAGAACAAAACCAGCTCTAATAAGAAAAACTCACACATGCACTAACACACACACACGTATGTGTATACACACCCACAACACACATATATAAAAGCCTTTTGGAAAGTATTTGTAGTACACAATTTAAAAGTGTACCCTCTAAGCTACATAATTTGGACATATGTGAGAAATAAGAGAGTTTCATACTCTTGCAGTTTCTCTGTAGCTTTCTTTTCCTTCTTTAATATATTGTGACATATACGATGCTACACAGATTTCTACAAGGTTAACTTTAAAGAGGAGAGCTTAGTGTTTGATATGTTATGTTGTTTTCAGTGGATCAGGAACACCACTTTCAAGACAAATACTTATTTTATCGATTTTTGGACGATGAGTGTGAAGATGCCTCCTTGCCAACTGAAGAAGAGAAAAAGGAGTGTGATGAGGAGCTACAGGACACTATGCTGCTTCTGTTACAGATTGGGCCAGATGCTCATATGAGGATGATCCTCAGAAAACCGTAAGCAGATTAACGAGTTAATATTATACACAAGCCTTCCTTGTGACATGGGAACAAGATAAATGTACGTTTATTATCAGGCATCCTTTGGGCAGTTATTTCACTTCAGTGCCAGTTTGTTCAACCTCTAAAGTTTTTAAGTCCGTATCAGTAATTTCCAGTCTTTACTAATGCTTATAAGTTGAACTATGTGTTGAGAATAACCATCAAAGGCCATGAATGCCACCATATTCACGCTGCATTATGAGTTTGTATTCCATTTTTAAGTGTCCCCAAATGTAAATTGCAAGTAATAGAAGAGTCCTGCTCTGTTACCACTTCCTATGTAGACGTGCCGTTCAATGAACTATGCTGGTTTCAGTTATTGTGAGTGAGTGGAGTGGTAGGATGGCAGCACAGCAGGTGCCTTTCAATTACAGTCGTCAGTGGCAGCCATTAATTAGATTCACCCTTGGTAGAACTTCATTGAGATAAGATAGGCTGGACTTGACCTGTTGTAGTTTGCTAGCAAGGTGTGAAATGTGGGTTTGTTTATCCATTCTTACTGTTACAAAATCAATACATTAAAAAAAAAAAAATCTTTCTCTGCCTAGGCCACAGAGGATATCTGCCTAACCTTTTCATAGCTATCAGATCATGTCCTCTCACACATCGATTGGCTAACCATCCTTTCAGCAATACGTTCTGGTCACAGTGAAAACTGTGCTAAAGGCCTTTTTTACAGGCAGCTTTATAGTGACTTCAAAGCAAGCGATATAAGCTCTCTTTAACCCTCCATTGAAGGCAACCTCTTAATTATGCAAGTAGTGTTTAGGGGCCACTGAAGATATTTTACTGCTAATTAAGTGCACTGAGAAAAATGAATTACTAAAGGTCATCTTCACTGAAGATTTACTTGTAAGGGTCAGTTCAAGAAGGTTAAGTACACAAAGCTGGATCCGGCTCCTTTGAGGCCATTGGCAAAGTGTGATTGCTATGGGATAGGATTGGGCCCTGCCTAAAGTGTTTTTTATACTAAACATGTTTTGAATCCACTTAACACAAGTGCTGACTCCTGTTCTGTTTCCATCTGTATCCTTTCCCTGCTCCATTCTCATCCCTGTGTTGTCTCTTTAGATTGTAAGCTCATTTAGATGGGACTTTTCCAAAAACTTGCTAAAAACATTGAATTTTAAAAAGTGCCATCAGATACTTGTGCTTATGAAAAGAGGTAATACTGCCATGCAGCAATAGTTTTAAAAGTATCAATTCTCTTTCCTCTGTTTATCAGAGGTCTAGTCAAACACAACCAAAGGAGCACTCACTCCCCATAACACACAATACATAGACAAGCCAGGCTGGGAGCATGGTGCTTCCATAAACCCATATGGTGTCAGGGAAGTGAGGTGTTTTCTCTTTGCAGATGTCCTGTGCATTCTCCGCTGAGGAGTGAAAGAGGGCTTCTTACACCCGTGAGCAGATGCCAGTCATTAGGAGACCATGAGCAGTGCTATGTGTGCTGTGACCATGCACCTCTGCACTGTCTCCCTTGCCTCAGGCTGACTGAGCAAGTTGGCTCTTGGGGAATTGTCCCTTTAGGTTATCATGGTTTTTGGCTGCCTATGACATTTGCTCTACATCAGGACTTTCAGAGCAGCCAGTGTAAGTTTAACCTGTCAGGATCAATGTTGATTATCATCACACTCCTTGCAGAGAGCTGAAAGGCAGGAACGATGCTGTGGAAAGTACTGCTCTGCCCTCTCTGTTGTCACTTGCACAGCATCACCTGCAAGAATATTCATAGGAGATTTTTCATGCAATGTAGTGAGGGGAAGGAGGTTTTCTCAACACTGACAGCCATCTAACACCTTTTCCCATCCCTGTCCCTGAAAGTGCTTATTTTTGCTGCCTTTTGCGCATGGAAGCAAGCTTGTACTGTCAGGCACCCTATTAACTACTGTTCTAGTATTCAATTTACATGTGTTACGACTTTGTTAGTTGAAAATCCATCCTGTGCTGTGCTGTATCAAAGCTGTTAAAATCTCCATGAATCCTCAGAGTCCTGCTAGTTTTGACTAGACACTGTTACAGCTGCCAGAAGTTCAAGGAATTATCAGGGCTTCAGAGACACTGGCTCTAGCTGACCTGAGCAGGACCCACAATTTTCAAACCAACACAGCTGCATTTTATAATAGTCACCATTTCCAGAGAGGTTGCAGAACTCAGATAATTACCCTGGAAGAAATAAGACAATATTCTTTGATAAGAAGATTACTTTGAGAATTTGATTGTATAATGAAGCTGTTGCTTTGAAAGGTACTTTCTATTGTTCAAAATCTGAAAATCTCTAGCAAAAAGTGTCACTTGTTTTGACAGCTGACTTAAAAAATTCTCTGTTTATTACATTAACTGCAGCATTTTAACTGTCAAACTGTGAAAGAATGTTCTATAGTTTAAAAAACAGAATAGAGCTCAGGGAAATTTTTGGCAGGCTCTTGTTGCTATTGTTTTTTTTTTT
>VZSC01006076.1:55787-115558 GCA_013398225.1 Steatornis caripensis | reverse complement strand
CCTGTTGGAAACACATACACTGTGAATGTGAAAATAGCTTTTTGTGAAGTAGCAAACACAGCTCCCTGCTCCTTGTAATGCCTGGAGCACAGGAGCAGACCTTGAGTAAGTCCCTGGAAAAAATATTGTAGAATTAACACAGCTCTTCCTTACAAGTGTTTCAGTCCTTCAGTATACATCCTGAAAGCATTTTTCTAGTTACTTTTATTTTATATTAATGGTGTTCAGATATAGCTAACTTGATGGTAAACCCTAATTAAATAGGATGCTATAATACAAAGCTAAACACAATAATAACAGGAGCTTTTAAAGGGAGAATGATATTCGTCAGACAACAGTGTTTAACTCAGATGATTTATGGATTATATTACTTTTTAATACTCTAGGCTACAGTAAGTTAGCAGTATGAGTGAAACAATAAATTTGTGTTACATATTCTTGGTGACTTCACTCATCACATTTTTTTCTCAGTACAGATTGTTTGATTCCACATGTGATCAATAATCAAATTTTAGTGTCACTTGCAGAAGCTCGACAGGATGCTAGGGAGAGGAAGTGAAAACAAATCTAAACATAGTAAACAGCCAAAAAAAGCCCAAACCAGAGCAATTTAATTGTTGCTAAGAATCTATAACTTATTGAAGGTCTTGTAAAGATTAAGCAAAATATATTTATTCTCTTGTTCTTAAAATTTTGTATTTAGATATTCTACCTAGCTGTTAGTAGTAAGAACCATACTGAATTTCTCCATAAAGACTGTACTAAGTTCCATAGTCCTTCGTGGAGTTCCCTGCCAACAACATTTAATAAACCAAGTGTTATTCCTGGGACAGGAGATACAGATTCTCTTTCCATGTATCAGTTCACTGACGTTTACAGGTATTATATGTGGTAAATGATATTTATGGAGTTAATCAAAGAGCACTGATTCAAATACAAACATCAAGCTTCCGTGCTAGAGTAAGTGAAGATGCATTCACTTTCATACTCAGATGCAGGTAGTGGGTAAAATTATTCATGTATCATATATATTCTTTATGGTACTTGAAGAGTACAATATTTCTACTCTGAAAATATATGCTTATTTGACGTATAATCACAATGTTATGGAGTCTCTGACCTTTTCCCTTGTCCTTATTATTTGAGAATTTTCTGGTTAGCTGTGTAATGAAAATAATAAATGATATTCCTTGTACATACATGGTCTATCAATGGCAAACTACTGTGTTATTGTCAACGTCCTAGTCACAGAGAAGCTCAATGTCTCTGACCTTGATAAATTCTCCAAACACTGAACAGTTTTTATTGATCACTTAATATCACCTGAGTTCTTCTGTCCATTAATGTGTAGCCTTGTTCTCTACCTATTCCATGTATTATCCTGTCTATAACTAGCTATTGCAGTTAGAATGTGTCCCCTGCAGAAACTAGGTCTTTACACAGCAGGATCCTACAAATCAACATCAGTAGGTCACCACACAGAAGCAGTGGTGACTAATACCTCTCCACGCGACATCTGCAGAAGCAGAAGTAAAGACTGGGTACATCTGCCATAGATTGTCAGTTCTCCCAATGTGCTAACACAGGAGGCAAATGGACATGCTGAAAGAAGAGTGTACCCTTTTGTCTTGATAGAGATCTGATGTAGTAAGACATCATCCTTTTATATTTTAATTTAATGTAGAAATTTGTTAATTTGTTAGACTATGTTTTCCATTTTCCAAGACATGCTGGTTTGGCAAGCATGTAATAAAATTAAAGTTGTTACTTCCTGTGGGAAGTATTATTTTTTAAAATCCTTACAATGGGTCTTAAATCTCCAGAGGAAGGTACCTAGTACTGGCTTAGCTTTATTCTGTCCTTAATTAAGCTGCTACTACCCCACATAAATTACTAGGAGTGGCTCCCTTACAATTTCAAGTCAGATTTAGAAATAGTAAAGAGTATTTTGAGTCACTAGAGGGCATAGCAGTACTAACTAAGCGAGTTTCTGTTTTTCCCTTAAGTTTATTCTCTTCTGTATAAGAAAAGAATAATTTCATCTAAATTTTTTTTTGTCTAAATTGGTCTTTAATCAGGGGAATAATAAATGCATGTCATTGGTAAGTGAAGAACAGATGAAAAATACAGGTTGCTTAGCAGAGAAGATGTCAGTTGCCCTTATGTTTTCTAGGACCTCTTCAGTACTTCCTTCATCCAAAAGAAGTCTCCATCAAACTTATTTTGCAAAAAGATGCAATATAAGTCCAGAGGGACACAATTGCTGGGTACTCCCTCTACCTCACACATGATTTAGACAGATTGTTGAACCAAGACGTAATCAGGCAGAAAACCTGTAGAGCACTGTATTTCTTTACATGACTTTTCTGATCCTCTAGATGCTAGAATCTTGTGTAGTATTGATGTTTTAGGAGGAAAATTTCTATCAGAAAGGTTCATTGTGACATTTCTTTGAAAGCTGTCCAAAGATTCAACTGTGTTGTTAATTCTTTTGATGCCACACATTGCAGACAGTGGGATTTGGAACTGTGCACTAGCCTGTTCTTAATGTGAGCATGTAAACCTTCTCCTTTGAAACTCCTTCCCCTGGACTGGACTTCCTATGTCCCATTTCCTCACATCTTAAATTTATTCTCTTTCCCTTCTTATGACTACGTTGCTCTTTTCTTCTGTTCTTGGCCCTTTGGTTTAATTACTTATATTCTGGTTTTCACAAATCTAAAACATACTGTTTGAAAGGACTCAGTCCTATAAAAGTAACTTGGGATAATGCTTTAAAGGATTTTTTCTATGTGTGTGTATGTAACTCCAATGCACTGTCTGAAATCATATCACAGGAGAATTTGTTCCTTGAGAGTTGTATTAAAGTTGTATTAGACACTTAAACTGAAGAGAATGTTGTGAGTGGGAAAAAGATTAGAAGTTACTCACAAGCTCCTACAACTCCTTCTCATGGGTACTGTTTATTAGATCCTCCAAAGCATCTCTGACAGTGCAGTCCTCAGAGTATTTGTGTCCTTTTTTAGCAATCAGAAAATTCTCCAGTGTGTAGACTACAGAAATGCAGTTATTTCAGTCACAGTGGCAGCCTCATTCCTCATTGTGCTACAGGAGGATTATTCCTTCCTCAATGCATGCTTTTTGTTAATGGCAGCTTCTTGTATTTTTCACTGAGAAAAATGGAAACTACTGAGTGGTTCTTACTTACATTTGGCTAAACAACAGCACTCAGCATTAACTCTATAGCAGTCATTTACTGTCCTCCAAGATGCACTGCTGCCTCTTCCAATTTGTTCAGCAGAAATTCACACACTCACACACAGACCGCTGCTACTGTCCTTTTGCTACAACTAATTAGTGCCACATGTGAGAAATAGTACAGGTCCCACACTCAAGAGTTGTTTTGAAGGGAACAGATCTTTACGTACCATTTCTGATTTATCTGACCATTTTACATATGGAACACTTGATTGCTTCAGGAAGGCTGCCTAATCGGGATCTCTCTAAGGTGGTTGCCATGGCTGCTGCTTGGTGTCATTCAGGTGGTTTCGTAACGCTTCCATCCTTTGTGTCTCTCAGTCCTCCAGCCAGAACCATCATTCATTCCCTGTTTAGTGAGGATGTACCCTTCAGTAGACAGTACAACAGCATTTTGTGTTGTTTTGTACTTCTCTGAAGTGTTTATTTTGGGCATTTATTGCATTTTGCTGTCCTTTCTATCTTCACTCTATAGGCCTGGCCAGAGAACTACAGATGACTTAGAAATTATATATGAAGAACTTCTTCACATTAAGGCCTTATCTCATCTTTCTACCACTGTAAGTATATTTGAGAATATAACTCACCACCAAAAGGGAGGCGAATTTTGACTTCTGGTGCCTCATTAGAATTGGAGCGCCTTCAACCGTTTCCATTTATACTTTCCATGCAAAGAAGTTGTTCCCACCTGTGAGGACCACCCAAACGCTGTGCAGATGTAGGTTGTATTTTGGGTGTCACATATAATTCCCTTCATGTGTTTTGGCACAGCCCCTACCTCACTCACTTCGCACAGGTACCTTCTTCTGGGTCCATATTTGAGTTTAAATTGAGATGCGTGCAATCTGACCTCATACCTGGGACTGTGGTGTTACTCGATTTTGCAGAATACACGTCTGATTTCTGAACTATAAGAAGTCTTGGCTTGAACCAGTTAGGAGGAGGAATTACACAGTACAGAAAGGTGTACTATGCAGTGCTGGCTGCTTGGAGTTTAGTCAATGAGTGAAGGAAACCTCATCAGAAGCCTTCTTTCTGAATGGGCAAGGACAGTGCAGAGAACCAAGAATAAATGAAATGGAAAAAATGCCTGGAGGAAAGAATGCAACTGTTTACAAGTCTAACCATCATTGACACACTATGTAGGCAACTGAAACAAGCTAAATAGCACTTTACTTGGTTTACTTGGTATATTTCCAGCTCAGAAGAAATTCAGACTTGAGGTCAGAATCCACAGCAAATAGCATATAGAACAAGTAAGGCAAATGATACAAACTGCAAGAAATACTTGGCATTTTGAAGAAATGCAGTTGATTCCGTGTTTTTTGTAAAAATTTGGAAATGCCAGCCTATTATGTGCAGCATGATCTAAAGGAGAGGACAGAAACCATGACTAGCTTAGAGGAAATCTTCAGAGGAGCAACAGACAGCATTGCTCCTATGAACCAGAAGATTAATGGTCAATTGACTTGAAAGCAAATGGAATGTTTATTCATTTTAAGCAAGGCATAATTCCTAAAGTAGTAAGTTTTCTAGATATGCCACGAGCAGCATGAAGTAAAATGGATAAAACTCAAGTTGCATGGTGGTGAACTAATCCCTGCTTGAGGAGCCTGTAAAGTTAATGTATGAATGAAAAACAATATATATACAGTGTTAAAAACAAATCAAATTCTTGGCTTCATCAAGAGGATTCATTCACTGCAGAGGCAAATACCTGAAACAACTGAGAAGGCATCTGAGGATGCATGTGGATAGGAATGCTCTGTACAATGTGCAGAACAGTGCTAATGGGGTTGTATTTCCTGTCCTTGTGAAAGAATCATTGCCTTCAGGCAGAGGTTACAGAACAGTTTGTTGTGCTATTTGTTGTAGAAATAACAAGCCTGTGGGTGCGTTTACTGGTCAATGTACTGAAAAAACCTGGCCAAACACCTCTATTTATCCCTCTTCTTCTCCAGACTGCAAACAGGGAGTGCTTTGCACTGGCTATCAGGAAAGAGTTCCAGGAGAGGTGGCTGGTGTGGTACATTTATGCTTGGTGCCTGAGCAAAGGTTTAATGGGTGCCTTTAGGACATCAGAGCCTGAATTTGTCCACCCATCTTAGGAGACGCAGTTACCAGACTCTCATCTGGATTGTGTCCAGAATTTGAAAGTTCCTCCCGAAGTTTTTCTTTATGGCATAAAAATGTTTTCAATTTAAACAGTTGGGAGAATGGTGTGAAAATACTAAATATGTGTTGGAGCCAGCTTTTGATCTGTATTTGGCATGGTTAAGTTACACAGTAGCACCTCTGAAGCATGGATTGTCATCAGCTGACATTCTCTGAAAACAAGAATCCCACTCCTTGGAAATTGGCCTCCTCACACCAGAGCAATCCAAACCGAATGAGGAGCAGGCTGACACCACGGGCAGTGTCACATTCTCGTTCTTGGAAGAGGTAGCGAGCTGGACGTTTAGCCTGGCAAGCGGTCAGCCAGAGAGGGGCCTCAGCAGGTCCAGATGGCTGTGCCTCAGAGCTCAACACAGAAGTGGCCAGACTTACGTCAGTAAGGGGAAGAACAGAAGTACCACAGAGCCCCATGGAGTAATCGACAATTGCTAACTATCTTATGTAATCGATCAGCTATTACTGTTTGAAATTTTCCATCATGTTAATTGTTAATGATGGTTTCACATGTGTGTATATGAAGAAAGATGTGGAGACTTGTATCTTAAAGATGCCTTTGTCTGAGCCATTTGGAGCCAGGAAATGTAGAGGCTCCTGTTCTGTAAAGTAAATCAGTAGGAAATAGGACATCAGGTAGGCCATTTTCTGTCTGTCTGACTGACTGAGTGCTGAATGATGCAGAAGGGAAGGAAAACAGCAACTGGGGTGTATTATGTGACTTCCTCTCGCCAGGCAGAATAAGATACATATAAAAACTGTCATTTCTCTCTCTTTATTTTAAGGTAAAGCGGGAATTAGCAGGTGTCCTCATTTTTGAGTCACATCCCAAAGCAGGAACGGTCTGTAAGTAAATGGAGTCCCGTCAGATCTTCCTTCTCATCTGTGGCGTGTACATTTGAATTCTTAGTGTTTAAATGACAAGAGCAAAACTTGGATGCACTCTTCAAACTTGACTGGCACTCAGTGTTTAAAACCTGGGGTAGTGGATGTTGGCTTAGCCTGTTGCCAGTTGCAGAGACGGTACCAAAATTAATTCTATATCCTTGGTTGGATGTATATATCACCTACAAATCGAGTGTGTTTTTATCTAGAATTTTGGGCTGAACCAATCTCTGTTTAAAATGTATTTTAGTATTATCCTTGTATTAAAAAAGATCTTGCTGCACAAAATAAAGGATTTAAAATGTTAGATTACTCAGACCTGTTTATACTGAGAAGTTTTAGCAAATGAGCGTCAAATTCACAGCCACTAGAGAATTGGGTTAGAACATGATGCTACTGGTGGGATCCAAATCTGTGTGCTGATTAGTGATTCATAACCTGACATTGGTCAATAAAGTAGTTGTTGCAATTGCCACGGAAAATAAAAGCAACTTGCACATCAATGTAATAAAATAACTACTATATGGGGGGGGTGTGTCTAAAATCTGAAGACAATTGCTTTTAAAATCATACTATGCCCTTTTTCAAGGCAGACATTTATATCACTGCAGTAGAGTGACCTTGAACTTTATTGAGCGCAGGATTTAACCCACTTATATTTTGAATACCTATATTCTCACCATAAAATCTTTTCTCTCTTTTGTAGTGTTTAATCAGGGAGAAGAAGGTACTTCTTGGTACATTATCCTAAAGGGATCAGTAAACGTAGTCATTTATGGCAAGGTATTTTTTCCAGAAACCTTTCTATGTGATTCTTATTATTGAAGTTGTCAGAGTAAACTTTGAAGGAATACAGTTTAATTTAGAGCAAAATTGCTTTGTCTGAGGAAACAAATTGAATATAATTTTATTAAGAAATTATTCAGTGGTTTCACTGATTATACTTCCAGTTGATTACTGCATAATTTTGGGATATGTGAATTCACTTTATGAATTTAATTCAGCAGAGTTACATCAGTATCTTTAGGACAGTCCTTTGCTGGAATTTGGTGAATTGCCAGACTTCTGTCTCATAGGGGTTTTTGCCCTGTCCCTTCACCACTGTAATCTCTTGTGTTTGTATAACTAACTTTTCTCACGCATGTCAGGCATATCTGGTAGAAATACTGCTTTGTGACTAGTGGCTCTCAGGTTGGATGAACCCCTCCCAAATTTACGCCAGCTCTTCATTAAGTTAAGCTGTAGACTGAAAAGCATCTCTATTAAATTTCCTGTTTATGAGAGAGATTTTTCAAGGCAAAAAAATAGGATTTTGGTACACAGCAATCCCTTGAGTCTTTAAAAATATCTACTTCCCTATTGATTTCTCATTCAGTGACTGAGAATCCTCCATTCTGAATGCCAAGCATTTCACCAAAATCTAGCATAGAGACCCTGGTGCTAAGTCTGTTCCTAAGTAACACATATTTAGCTGCATTTTTTACATCACTGTGTGGGCCAGATCCTCTGTTACTATAAATTGGAGTAAATGGAGCACTGCTTTATTTACACCAGCGGAGGATGTGGTGTTGTACGTTATTTCTGCAAACTTGATCTTATTTTTTAAGGCCTCTATAAATAAAAACCAAACAACTCCACAACTTTCTGTCTTCAGCAGGGCTAGAAGAGTCCTTCAAGCTGAATGTAATTTCAGAGAACAAGCCAATTCTTTTCTATTCTTGCCTTTCTTTAGTAATAGTAATAACTAGCTATCAAGTATTGTTTTCTAGTCATTATTTTGGCTGTTGATTTCCTGCCAAATAGATTTGTTTTGGTATTTGATTATGAAGTCCGGTGTTTGTACAAGGACTTTAAATAGAATCCACAGTAATGATGGGTTTCTGCATGTAAATGTTTTGCTCTGTGCAGGGTGTGGTATGTACTCTGCACGAAGGAGATGATTTTGGCAAGTTAGCGCTTGTGAATGATGCTCCCAGAGCAGCATCCATTGTTCTGCGTGAAGACAACTGCCACTTCTTGAGAGTAGACAAGGAGGACTTCAACAGGATCCTTAGGGTAAGAGTGGGAAAGGCCACCCCAACAACATGATATTAGAACTTAGAAATTCTTCTAGAGTCTGCTGTATTTCTAGAGTCTGTCTTATTTCTATGGGTATATTTATATTCATAACCTTGTTTGAAGTGTCTCTAATTGCAGAACAGAGATGTGACAGTCTAGAAGATCAAGTAAAGAATATATTAATCATCTTTCCTCTTTTTCTGTTCCTAGCTCAGCCATGAAAATGGACCCAAATGGAATCTTTTCTATCTCACATTTCTGTGGTCTAGAATTTGCAAGTGCTCAGTTTTTCCTTATGCTGTCCAGGATTTCTGGGTGATCTTCTATCCAAATATGAATAAATCAAGATCACTATTCTCCCAGATAGGTCAGTGTCAGGTACCTTAAACTCAATAGATTCAAGGCAGAATCAAGTGGCAAATTAAATAAGCTACAGGTAAATACAGAGATATCTTTATCAGAGAGCTCTGGAAAGATATTCCCAGACTAATTTAACAGGTATCCACATTAGGGCAAATGCATTCCAAAGTCCAGCTGTAATTCTGTAAATTCTGTTTTGCAATCATTCATAGCATAGGAAGTCAAAACTAGTATCATCCTGTATTCAAATGTATACATGCCCAGTATTGCAGCAATCAAACAATCCAGACAGAGTACTGTGCAAGAAAAATGACATAAGATTGTGTTTACTGTACAAAAAGGAACGAGAATCCCATTGGCAGTAAGGATGGTTGGCCACAGAGACTCCCAACTGATTTAGCTTGGTCGATACTTCAAAGATCAAAGTCCATGGTCTTGCTGCTTTTCATCTCTGTTATTTGAATGCACATTGTATTTCATTCTTCTTTTGTTCTTTTTCTACTGTGACCTAGTAGTAGAAAATTGAAAGTTTACTGAAAGTTTACTGAGTTAAGACTTGCAATTTTTAATTGTAATGTTCTTTTTTTTTTAAAAAAAGGACAAAAGTCAGATTATAGCTAAAAATGTTCACATATGAGTAAGGATAGAGATTACATTACATATGAAAAGTTTTGGGGGAAGGACTCTGGGTTTTGGCAAACTTCTTTTCCTTTGTCATAGCCAGAGATTTTTCACATGGTTCGTGCTTTAGTCCCTCCCACAATTCTCTGCCTCTTCCCCCAGTGCCAGTGCTTTCCTCTTGATTCTACCTGTGAGAAAAGCAAAATATAGATAGATAAATACAGGAGAAAAGAATCAACCCCAGTCTTTTGTGTTTGAAAGTAATGCACTTTTTCAGAGTAACTAATCAGCCAAATCAGGTGCAATTACTTGTATTAAAAGTAACTTGTCTTGCAGGATGTGGAAGCAAATACAGTAAGACTCAAAGAACATGACCAAGATGTCTTGGTGTTGGAGAAGATCCCAGCAGGAAACAGAGTTTCTAATCAAGGAAATTTACAGCCTCAGCACAAGTATGTTTTCATTCTATAGTGCAAATGTCAGACAAAGATTAACCTTTTCATATGGTATTATTATTCAGACAATAGCATACTGCCCCTTTCTATGGAAGAATGCAGTGCATATAAAGTTCTTTTTTTAATCGTCAGCTGATCACATGCACCATACTGGATAATATATCAATTTCCACCAGCACACCAGTTCTATGTCTTTACACAATAATTCTCTAAAGATTTCACTGTAAATACTTATCTCATGTAATAGCTTCTAAATAGACTGCACATGGAGAATGCTGAAACCCTATTAAGCTGAGCTACTGTGTAAAAGACGTGAGGAAAATACATTGTTTTATTGTTAAGTACAGATACTTTCATTTTGGATTTTGAGCTCTGGATTCTAATAAGAGTTTGCTAGATACAATTTATATACAAAACGAAGATCTCATGCAATGGAAGGCGCATAGCTTATCTTATAGAATAGGTTTGCACTGTAATAACAACATTCATTATATTTACTTTCTTACTGAAAGGGAAAAAGGACAATTCTATGTGGATACTACTGTGATAAGAGTAGAGTGAGGCTATTACCATTCCAAATGTTGGTAAAACCCCTAAAGGCTTTGTAAATGTGTTATTTGCAAATGGATGCACAATTTTCTTCAGAAACACTCGAACAACTCCAACAAAAAGTCACCAAGAAGTTTTGAATCCTTTACCCTGGACCTTACAATTTCACAAAGAAAGAGCTAATTTACTGGGAGATATTTTGGGTGCAGTTTTTATCTGATCTGGCATTTCGTATACCTATTTTATCTGCATAACTGAATATAAAGATTTGTAAAGATCTGTGACAGGTTGACTAAACCATTCCTTGTATTTTATATACACATTTCACATTATTTCAGAAACTGCCATTTCGTCTTTCACTTGATCTACTACAAAAACAAAGTATGCTACTAGAAAAATATGTACTCTTACAACAAATTTTTCTTTGTCTAAATGAGGGGAACTTGACTGCAGCCAGTGGATTTGCAGCTGCAATGCACAGCAACTTGGTCACAGATTTAAATCAATTTTCTTGGGTCTGACATATTTTTCATTCTTTCAAAAATGAAAGTTTCATTTAAACATATTTGAAACGCCACCTTCCTTGCAAACTCTTTGCACCAGCATTGTTTGTATTATTTAGTGTTTTCTTGTTCAGAATTTGATAAAAATAGCTAGAGACATATGGTCCTGGTTAAGTTAGGCTGTATTTTAGAGCTTACAATCCAGGAATATTTTCAGGTAAAGCTCAGAATTTCAGTTCTGTAAATATTTTATGCATATGGTCAGCTTTTGGGTACTATCATTGTACCAGCAAGGGAGCTTTTGCTTTTGCTTTTGCTGATAACAATTACGGATAGGCATAAGCTACACTAGAGAGGAAGCTACCTTGAAAGTTCGCTGTCTGCTTTTCAGCAGTCAGATTACTTTGTGAATAGTTTGTTGGCAGTGTCTCTTTGTTTAAAATCTTCCGAAGTGATTTCACTGGTCTTGAAGATGACATTCCTTTTGTTTCTTTTGTTAGTAAATAGACTAAGTCACTACATTTGTGCTAGGGAGTTCAAATCAAAGTTACTGATGTATTCTGATTTCCAGAATGTTGTACTGGAATGTGTTAGTTGAGTGTTCAGTACTTTTGAAAATCACTGTGCCCCAAAGAGAAGCTTAAGAGGGACCTGTTCTTAAAGGCTTGCTGCTTTGCCCTTTATTGGGTAGCTTACATCTCTGATATCTCTTCAAATGAGCTGCCCTTTGGGCTTCGCTCCCTAAGCAGGTATGTGGCATTTGCACTAGGGAAGTGTTCTGCATCCCGAAGTTTTTCCTTGAGATACCCAGTCAACCAAGAAACTAATTTTCTTCATCTTAGTCTTGGGGAAAGCTTCACTTTGGGAGCAGATCCTCTCAGTTGCAGTTTGGATTCTACTGCCTCCTCTACTGAGGAGGCATAGCTCCTACATAGCTCCCTGAGCCATGCTTTCAAGCAGTGACAGTTTTGCTTCGAAGGACTAGCTCTGAAGTTCTCACTCCCAAGATCTAACTCTTTATGGGTGATCACACTCATGCAGGATGAATTCAGCAGCCCTGCAAGTCACTTCACTGTTCATTTTCACTTTCATATTCAGAGTACTGCAACCTGTGATTTCTCTGCTTCACTCACTTAGATACTTGGTTAGTATCTCTGCGAGAATGTGCACTGGCTTAACAAGTGTTTGTGTTCTTGGGACATCAATACAGTTCTTCCAAAGGGGTTGGCAGGTAAAAGAACTGTGACGGTCAGCACTCAAAGTGAGGAGGAGCTCCCAGGAGCTCAGCTCCACCACTTATTTCTCAGCAGGAGCAGAGTATCTTCACTTCTCGGAGGTTTTTTCTTTCTTTTTTTTTTTTAAGTTTCATACTTTATCAGTTGGATTCCAAATAAAAGAAAAAAAAGATGC
This sequence comes from Steatornis caripensis, assembly GCA_013398225.1. NCBI lineage: Eukaryota > Metazoa > Chordata > Aves > Caprimulgiformes > Steatornithidae > Steatornis > Steatornis caripensis. Next base: position 103,290 of record VZSC01006076.1, on the reverse strand, counting down.
AAAGACTGAAAGATGGAGGAAAAGATAAAAAAATCCGATCTGCAAGGAAAGAAAAAAAAGATGACAGGACAAGTTTAGCAATATCCTATGATATTGTACTGGTACTTAAAATCTTGCCAGTGTTTTTACATGAAGCAGAAAAACCTGACTATTGCACTAGTTCTCTCACTTTCCTAAATTTACTCCAGGAAATGGTACAATCCTAAGTTTATCCACTTGAAAAACTTACTTCAGCTATCTAAGGCATTGCACAAATTTGAAGATACAGTGTGCCACTTCATTATCTGTCCCCATCTTCTCAGACCAACCCCTGTCAGTGATGCTGAAGGAAATTGTTTCCTTGCTCTGACATCAGTACACACCAGTTCTGATTTCATGCTTATAGTAAGTCTGTTAAGACCCTTTAATGACTGTGAATTGCTATCATTACTGAGATACTTACTCTCAGTGGAGAAGCATTTCTGATTGTGCTTCCCCAGGTTTGCATCAGTGCAGCTCTGCTTATTGCGGTGTAACTCTGGTGGTGTTATACTGGAGTAATTGTGCAGGGAGGGAGCCGTCTGTCATTTCACACTCCCTGGGTAGAGTCAGGAGAGTTATTGCTCCCATTTTACAGGGGGGAAGCCAACAAAGATTGAGCGGTTTTGTCCTAAGCCACGTAGAGATTCTGGTCAGAGCGGGTATTTGTACTCTGGCACTCATCAGTCCTAGTCTTCTCACTGCTACACCATGGTTTCTTAATTAGCTGTTTTGCCTATGAGACACTAACTGCTCCTTTCCCTCCCTCAGGTATATTGTGATGTCAGGAACCCCAGAGAAAATTTTAGAGCACTTTCTAGAAACTATGCGCCCTGAAGCAACTTTAAATGAAGCAACAGGTATCTGCATGACAAAGGCTGTCTTATTAGTAGTGCATAAGATGGTCTTGCTGCGGGAACACCACAATATGATGCTTTGAAAAGCAGCTAGGGGTAGTTTTTCCCAGAATAAGAGCTATCCACTGCTCTGCAATAACTCCTAGAAAACCTAGGAAATCCAGAATTAAAGATAACAATACATTCCTCCAAGCCCACTCTATTGTATTTGTACTTTTGGTTTAGAGTAGAAGAGCAAAGTCTCAAAAAGTGTGAGATCACTAGTCATTACTTTAATGAGGCACAACTATAAGGCCAGGACAGAGCATGCATTACCACCTAACGATAACAGTAGTCATACTTCTTGCTCAGGATGTCATTTAATACTGTGCATTAGCTTGACACCTCCAGCCATTGCATTATGCTAGTATACGTGTTCCTAAATTTTCATATCCGTATCATATTTCAAGGATCACAATTTAAATTACTTGTTTGTGATACTTCCACATGTGCAGGGAAAGAAAAATTGTTATGCAAAAGAGGAGAACTCAGAACACCATGGCCCAAGTCCCAAGAACGCAGGTTGCTGCAGCTGCGCTTAATAGGCTGCTTTTCATTATTGTAAAGAGAACAGAGAATTTACATCTAGGGTTATAGATATTTACTGACTTACTATTAGTAAGTATTTTAATTTTTAAAAAGAATCAGGCACAAAAAAATCCTCCTAATTATGATAAAGTGATGCAGAGACTTTTATGCTAAGCTATGTAATACCACTTTAGCAAGTTCCTTTTACACTGCAGATGTCTAAGAAGTATATATTCAAAGATGTTCGTAAATCCAGTTAATCTGTTACTGACCTCAAAGTATTGGAGAAACCTGTATAGTGGTCCAGAAATGGTGGAAGAATTGAAAGATTACAGAAATCCTTTTGCAATATGTGTTTTAACCACTTCTAAGAATAAGAATGATCCTTTTCATAGATGGCTGTTTATTAGGATTACAAGCATAATGTTGTTCTTTAAGCCTGCAAGTATATAGTCAGAAGTTTACTATTCATAGTATGCATGTATTACACATTTTTCTAAAATGAGTTATTTTTCAAATCTTTTTAAATTTTTCCCCAAAACATCCAATTACAAGATTATGCCTATATCCTAATGGGATACAAAATGTCGCAATTCACAAACAAAGGTTTTTTTAGGATATAGAAGCTCAGAGTGCTGGAAAATCGGATTTTTAGTTTATGCATTCCTTTAATTTAAGAACAGTTAAAATCCGCTTTGCTCTGGATATTATGCAAAGAAGAAGTCTCACCCTTCCAGAGGTGAATTTTGGCAACTGAGAGGTGTTTTCATATACGAATTACAGAGGAAGCAATGATATAGTATTACATTACACAGTTATCTCACCGTATTTTTTTCTGACATCCCTTACTTACAGGGTTTTTAAACATTTCTCTTATCTCAAAAGTTGCACTGCAGAAATTATACCCCAGGGTATTGTGTTTATTGTTTCTCAGTGTTTCCATATAAGATTTGTAAAAGTAAAATAAAGTTTATTCTCGCTGGCAAACTTAGTCTGGCCTCTTCATCTAGGCTTTATAAATCTTTCTGGTTGTCACAAATACAAAGATAAGGCAACTGAGATTTACACCAGCACTACCACAGATCATTTCAATGGAAAAAATAGCTTGCTATTTTTTGCCAGAGAAAAAGTCAGTCATATTGTTCATATATGTTTTAATGCAAATGTAGCAGCTGTGATACTTTTAAATCAAAATAAAGCCAGAAATTTGACTGTTCATTTACCTCTTTTAGGCTTCTACTCATTGCTAGGAAATCAGCAAATAGTTAAATTATTTGCCTTCTCCTGTGTAGTGTATACTAAATGTGCTATCTGGTATTGTAGTTCCCCAAAGCCAAATGCAGCAGCACTTTTTATGTACCCAAGTGTGGCAGGCCTGATTCTTCTTATGCTAAGATCTCTACACTTGTACAGAAGTATATCCAAATATTTCACTTCAGCACAGATGGGGATTTTTTTTGCTGTGCCAAATTTCCCTTTGACACAGACAAATGCCTTTAACGTAAGTGCAATAAAATCCATGCAGACAAGAATAAAAGCTTAATATTTCAGCTCATATTTCCTCATTCCCTATTTTCATACTTAATGCCTACACACAAAGTGCAAAAAGACCCCTTTATTATCTGCAGAGGTCTAATAAGATATTTTAGCTGAAAGAAAACTCATTCTTGTGATCTCCAAGCTGTTTGCAGCGGCTTAATTGACTGTTTTCTTTCTTCTCTTTTCACAGATTCTGTTTTAAATGATTTTATTATGATGCACTGTGTTTTTATGCCAAATAGTCAGCTCTGCCCAGCCTTGATGGCACAATATCCTTTTGTAAGGGAAAAGTTACATGCCTTTAATAGCTATCCCTATCGGTGATGAGACTGAAGCTTCTCTCTCAAGAAGTACGTCACGTGTCATGGAGGCCGTGCCTTGTGGTAGGTTCTCGGTGTTTGACTAACAGCTGTCCATAGCTCAACATCTCTGGAATGGATAGTGTATACCTATGATGAGATACTGTCCCAACACATGAAAATTGTATCTTTCCTGTGCTGATTACTAGTCCAAAGGAAAGAAATGTACTGTCCCTTCACCAGATAAGTGAAATTACCTAAAATTACCCTTGCTGTATCCTTTCTGTCTTTCTTGGGTTTTGCTGAACTACAGCATCTAGATTTTAACTAAAACCGTTATGTTTTGGTGATNGTATCTTTCCTGTGCTGATTACTAGTCCAAAGGAAAGAAATGTACTGTCCCTTCACCAGATAAGTGAAATTACCTAAAATTACCCTTCCTGTATCCTTTCTGTCTTTCTTGGGTTTTGCTGAACTACAGCATCTAGATTTTAACTAAAACCATTATGTTTTGGTGATTTCAATGGTCCACTTTATAGATTAGAGGCTGCAAACAGCCTTGAGCAAATGGATCCCTAAACTAGTAGAAGAATGAGTAAGTAGTTTTCCTAGGTGCTGTCATGATACTTATGAATAAAAATAACAATAATCTATCATATTGTCTATAGCAAATGCTAACAAAATCAAGAAACTTTAATTGCATGTGAATACCTAGGAGAGGAAAGCTTGCAGTGGATAGCGTCAAGAACTGAATATGATTCTTATACTATCTGCATGTTTTACAGGTGGAGTCTGTGAAATGTCCATCAGTCAGTTGCTGGCAGGTCATTTAGTACGGGGAGCTGTTGGGCACTGAGAGTTTTCCTTGTGCACAGTGACTTGAAGTTATCAAGTGACTGGGAGCATTAAATAAACATATAATATTTTCTGTTTTATAGAATCCTGACAGGGGTATAATAACTTCAATTCCCTATTTATTTTTTTAGAATCAGATTGGTGTGAAAGTGTGCTTTCCTTGAAGCTCAGCGGGGCGAGTGACATCTGGGAAAGCTAACACCCTGAAACCACAAAATAGAGCATCGTGTCCTTGTCTGGCAAGCTTGAGAATCCATTTGTGTTACTCCAAGCAAGGACAGTAATTGTTCTGAAAACCTTTGGACGTGTAAAGCTGGTCTGCAGAAAATTGTTCGTGTACCTGAAACAAACACATTTTCCAAAACTACATAGTTTTGGATATGAAAAGTATTATGAAATGCCGTTGCTGACAGCTTTGAGAGGGGAAGAAAAGGGCAGCACTTTTTACGTTTTGGGTTTTTTTCTTATTTATCTAGCTCATATTATTCAATCAGTCCATTTGAGACTCAGGCTTGTCTATCTTCAGTTATAGTAGTATACCTCTGATACCCAATACTGGGAAAATCAGATGCATACTCAAAATGTACCTCATTGTTTATAGGGCAAAAGCTTTTCTGAAGATCAAAGTGATAGTGTCACTTATGTATGTGTATTCACTTGTGATGAAATCTCTTCTGGACAGGAGGCTAGGACCATGGTCTTAAGTGGGTCATGGCAGGCATTGTGCTAATTCTTTTCAGAGAGGAGGCAGAGGGCTGGAAGTAACTGTTACCGCACTGTTTTAGTGTCAGCTTTTCCTAGAACTGAATTATTGTTTATTTGGCCCATTCTGAATATGGAAAATCAAACTGTGCTCTGTTGATTGTACCACTGAAATTTAGTGTTAGAGTTGAACGGTTGCTAACAAAGCTCATCTTTTTTGAGCTAAATCACTCTACAAAAATGTTTGCCGGTGGTGTGAGACTGAGGAGAGTTTAGCTGTGCTCACTGAGGGAATTAACAGAAACAGAAAAAGAAGAAAGGTGATTCAGTCAGAGACACTGTTTTTGCTCCAGCTCCCAATTTTGAATCAATACAAGTCTTATTTTCCTACACTCACTTGGGATACTATTTTAGCTGGCAGCGTGCAGATATGAGTAGAGCTAGACCACTGTAGTGCTTTTAAGCATAGTACAGATTATAAATGATATGAGTTTTCAGTTTTTTTACAGCAGGGTTTTGTCATCTGTAAGTTCTTTAATCCTGAAAGGAATGGATGGGTGCACCATTTTGGCTAAATAACATTATTGCTTGTTGCAGATTTGGTGCTTATACTATGCTGTCCCTTGGCACACCACTCTTTTTTAGTTATTAAAGTACATGGATCCTGCAATATTAAAAAAAAAACACATACTTCTTTTTTGTAGAGAAGCAAAGGGCACACTCCCCTGTCCTGGATCAGGAGGACATCAGTCCTGTGTGTTGGACCAAGGTCCCTGTTTCCCTCTCTTCTCCACAGAGATGAAAATGGACAAATTCTAGAGGCACAGCTCGTCAGAGGGTGGCAAGACAAAGCCTGAAAGAAAACTTGAAATAGAGTAGCACCTCCAAAAGTGCACTTGGGATAGTGCAAGTGTGTAAACATGAGTGCAGGTCTGCATCTTTAAAGGACCTCTGTCTAAATACTTGTAAAGTATAAACTCCTCTTTTGCTTTCTGTAGATGATAGTCCTTTAGCATGTTTCTGTAAGCATGTTTTGTGAACCTCCTTTACCATCATTCCAGCAAATTAGTTTGCATTCTACTGTAGTAATGGGTGCTGATTTTGCACAGCTCCTGATGTGGTTAAGTGTTCTCACGCAGGGAAGAACAGACTTCAGAATTGATTCCATTTCCTAGCATATGCTAGACATAATTGAAAATATGTATATTGAAGTTTAACCATGTTGGTGTTGATAAATATTTTACAATTATCTGACACTTGTTGCATGTATGCATGATATTTTACTTCTGATTGCAGTCTGCAGTGAAGCTGCATCCTGTAGGTCCCGTAAAAATGGGAGAACCCTTCATTGACTTTCCCTGTGATAACGTTAATGAAAGAGCAATTAATATAAATGAGCAGTAAAAATACAGAAAAATTACCAGTGCCTGTGGTGAGTCAGTTAATAAGAAAGTAAAAATACATGAAATAATTACAGTGTTTGAAAGGTAAAAATGGCATGAGAAAAATGACTCAGTAGAATATTAAACTTGCTCCCTGAGACATTAGAGCACATAGCTTACAACGTACGATTTACTTCTTATGACCCTTTGACTTATTTACTCCTGTAAATGTACTGACATGTTTAGTTCTCTAGTAATTTTAAACCTTTCCAAATGAAATTAAAATGCAGGTTTCTAAAAGTTTGTCAGTCAAATGAGCACCCCAGTAACCCTGGTAGCATGTTAAATCTCTGCAGGAGTTTTGGGCAGGGGGATCATTTGGAAAGTGTGAGTTAATAGATACTTTTTCCCATTATATTGTACTAGTATTTGTTAGAGAAATGCTTCTAAATGAGAATCTTAAAATAAATATCTTAAATGAATTTTATTTCTATTTAATATTTTAATTTTCTAAATAATATTTTTTAATCATTTGTTAGAGCAACTGAAAATGCACTTTGAAAGGTTGCTGGACATTGCTGTGAGTGAAAGTGTGTCAGTAATTTGATATTAAATGTTGCTATATAATTGGGAATAGTATTATTAATGATAATCCAGAAGCAGAATTTTGATATCTGGGAAGAAAAGTTGAAGACGTAACTGCGCTCATTCTATGCTTGCTTCACATTCAGCCATCAGTTTACTGGGAAATAGTTTAAATACTTCTTGTTAACCTCTGATCAGTGAGAAGCAGGCACACAAATTGTCATGTCTTCTTTCTGCTGAGGATTCTTTTTCATTTTTGCATAGGTTAGAGGCTGAAATTAGATATCTCAGTTTATTGCCCAGTGTGCCTTTACTTTTTTCTTGGTTTCTTCCTTTCAATAAATGTTACTTTTGGCCTTTTTGCTATTTGCATATTTTTGTAATGTTGATACTTCAGCATGAAAAATGTCAATGAAATGTTACCTATTTTTTCTTATTATTTATCACAAAATAACTATCACAAAGTATCGCATCTCAAATATGCTTTATTTGATAGACTGGAAACTTCTGATTTCCTCATATGTAACATGAGGCCACTACAGAATCTATTATTTTACGCCGCGTCTCTATAGTCAGTCTAGGCTGTAAACTTACAGGTCCCCCTACCATATTGGGACTGAGGTTCACCCTGGGTTACGCTAGCTTCTGAAAATAAAAGGAATAACACTGGTGGTTCATTCCAGTAGTCTTCCTCACAAGTGGAAGACTGGAATTGTTAATAAACACAAAGTGACATTTTTCTTTTTCTTCATCTATCTCCAAAGAAGAACAAGGAGAAATATCTTTCTTCAGTCTCCACGGTTAATCCTCTTCTATATTGTTCCAAGTGCCATTTCTGTTCTGCTCCCCTACAGCAACCGTCTCTGTGGTGGGATTGTGATCATTCCTGTGCTCTTTAGAAAATTCACTGTCTTTTTACTTTTTAGTGTGAACGTGAACCATTTGTAAGTCTTTATGCTAGCGGCAGTCAGAAATCAAAAGTATATATTGGCAAGTTATGTTTGAACACCCTGAAAGTGGTTTGTTGGAAGTCAGTTGTTTGTGAATTCATACAGGGTTTTATATTTTCAATCACTGAGCGTTTTCCTTGACACCACGGCACCTATCATGCCCAGCCTTCCCAGGGTACAGAGCAGGAGAAAATGGATTATGCCCTCAACAATAAAAGGCGAGTCATTCGACTGGTTCTGCAGTGGGCTGCTTTATATGGAGATTTACTACAAGAAGATGAAGCAGCAATGGCCTTTTTGGAGGTATAAAGGATTTGTTGTATAATTGTACTGAAAAATACCTACCAAGCAAGATAAGCTGAAAGCCTGATCCTCATCTGTAGAATTCTGTTATGAACTAAAGAGAAGTAGGTCATTTCCAAGTGCAAACTCATGACTCTGTTTTCTCGGTTTTAGCTGCAGACAGTATACGCACTACAACAGTGCTTGAACCATTGTCAGCCTCTGGACCTCGGCAAATATCTGCCAGAGTTGCAGACCCCGTTCAAAGTGCTGCATGGGTAGATTGCTTTATCGCAATAGGCGAATTTGCTTTTTTAGTATTTTCTTGTGAATAGTTCAGAGGCTGTACATGTTGAACTGAGGGGCTATTTATGGCTGCCTGAGGTGTGCCAGGAAAGAGCTGGAGGGTTCTCACTCTACAAAACAAAATATCCTTTCCATTTGAATGAAAGCTCTGCTGCAGCTATTGGAACTTCAGATCCTTGTCTTCAGAACCATTCTGATCCCTTAAAATCATTTAATTCCTCAGGCACTGGTTGTAAGGTCTGTGGGGTAGGTGCCATATCCTTGTATTTCTAAGATAAGATGCACTGCCAATGTCATGTTAAGTCATCGTGATTGACATTATTATTATATACTGTATTTACGGGACGCAATCCCATATGTTAATGGCTGAATGGAAGTTCTTGCCCCAAACAGCTTAAAACTGAATCTAAGATAAGAGTTAGCAAAGGGGAACAGAGAGGGCCTTAAGTGTGGCAGACATAGAGCAAGCCCATATGAGAAAGCTTTTCATAATAGACAAGCTTTGGAGACAGACATGATGTCTTTCCTTAGTCCAGAAGTTAAAGAACAATTACTAGTTGCGAGCACATAGATCATTCTTTGGGTCAGTTTTATGTAGGTGTGGCAGGAAGAGGCCTGAGTAGGGTTTAAAAAAGAGTAGAATTGTAGTGGACTGAAGTAGCTGAGAGTCAACAACTCAGTAGCAAATAAACAACTGAGGACTGCAACAGCAGTGGGTAAAAAAGAATATATCATGCCACATTATTTGTGAATTTTATAGTCTTTATCCTTGATAATCTGAAAATGCAGGTTTTGCATTCAGTGGTTACACAGTGGTGGTTACACAGTGAGCTAAGGAGCCTCATCAGGCTTCCCTTCTGCATGTATATCTCTTGCTTTAAATCAGATGGAGATAAACAAGTAAAAGTAATAGAGGGTTGGGCCCAGCATGTGTTCCTCTATGCAGATTATCATTCTTTATAATCATTAAGCTATCAAATGTCATCTCATGATCCTCTATCCTGAGTACTGCTCATTTATCCCTATAGTTATTTAAAGGCTATTCTGTATCATTTACAGGAATTTTATGTGTCTGTATCAGATGATACTAGAATGATTGCAGCACTAAAGGAGCAACTTCCAGAGCTAGAGAAAATTGTGAAGCAAGTGTAAGCACAGTTTTTGCTTCTTTTCTCTCCCTGCCCTTTTTCTCAGTAAATAGATCAAGAAAATTTATTGCTTATATCTATTAAAAATCCATTCTATAAATGGCATTCAGTCATACAAGACTGAATGTTTGCATGCAAGCTTGTTTGGATGAATGTCTGTGGCCCACACTTTCCACATCAGGAATAAGAAATTATGTACACACCATTGAAACTAAATTGGATGCTTATTTCCTGCTTACATGGGCTCTGTATAGTGTTTTCCCTGCCTTAGTCATAGATTAACTATGGTATCATCCAGTCTTTTCATATATGCAAACATGAATATGTTGATATTGTAGTTTGACAAGTGGTCTATGTTCTATAGGTGATTTTGTACACAAAATCTTCCAGGTAGTATTTAATTATGTGTTCTATGCTTTAACTTTTTATAGTTCTGAAGAACCTAAAGCACCACAAAAGAAGGTAAGATAATTTATTTGTGAATTTTCTAAAGTGAAAGCTTTAGCACAGCAAACCCATAAACATCTTCTCATGGTTATATTAAAAGACATTAAGAAACAGCTTTTATCATTGTCAAATTTTGCATTGCTACTCTTTTTCCTGACATTGATAAGAGATCTATTGTAGTTCATGTCTACCCCATAATGTTTCTTCCTGCGTTAATGTGAATCCTGATGATTCATTTTCAGCACAAAGTTCTTCTGCAGCTGTTCAACACAAGTGATGACAGAGCACAGAAACGCCAGCCTATCAGGGGCAGTGACGAAGGTGCATTCCTTCTCTTTCCTGTCTTTTCCCTTAGTTACTTACGCTATCAAACACTGTGCTTGCTCCGAGGAAGATGTAAAAACCTTTAAAATTGGGAATGAACAAAACAGGTAACAACCGGTACAGAGTGTCCAGGCAAGTAATGACAGCGGAATAAATAGTGGGTGCTGAAGGTCATGTTTGAGTCTCTGTCTCCCCTGGGTAGTTTGAACTAACATGTACAGCTGTTCCTTTGCAAGACAGGAATGGAGCAGGTAATCATGCCATGGATCTCTGCCCTGTGGTACACAGCCTAGAAAACAAAATCTGCATTTGCCCTATTGGTATTGTTTGATTCATTGAAGAGATTAAGGTAAAATTTACAGCAGTGTATGAGAATATAATTTTCAGTTGTACTGGCTTTTCATATTGTTCTTTATTCCAACCAAGTTAAAGCACTGCTACGTGAACAAAATCCTGAGCTCTACTGAATGACATTGTTCATTGTAAACAAAGATACATGCCCCTTAAAACTCATAAATCTGAAGATTTCATTGCAGCTGCTAGGGCCAGTCTCTCAATGGTTGTTTTAGTGCATCTTCGCCACATGAAATAGTTTCTGCTTTAAGGTGTTTGATGTTAAAGGATAGCTCTTGCTAATGAACAACAGTAAAAATAAGAGAACAAAATGCAAGGTCATTTAGCTGAGAAAGCTGGTGGCATAAATCAAACAAACGGAAGAGCCATTTCAAAAGCTGATAGTAACTGCATATGAACAGCAGACATGCTGCCAGAAATGCAGCTTCTATTGGCCATATCAGTGTTTCTTCTAGGTCTACAAAGAGCAAAACAGTTGCTGCTGCCAGGGAAGTACTACTTCTGGTGTCTGTGGACAGGCAGTAACTGCCCCTTTCGTATGGCTGCACCTTCCTCACTCGTAGGGCAGACAGCACACTGAAAATTGAAAATCCATGGACAGCTGTAACCCCAGGGGCTGCTTGGCCTGGCTTGGCAGCTGAGCTGAAGGAGTATTTTGCTAGCTTCTTCTGTCTTAGATTCATGTCACTTTGGGCTGCTTTGCTTTTTGCAGGCTGAGGTACTATCATACTGATTTCTAGGCAGCCAGAGGCCTGGGTTCATGTATAACTCTCTGAGCCAGTTCCTACTGTACACTCAAGTGTATTCTTATGGTAATTTTCTTCATTGTCTACAACATTCTTGATTCAGCAATCACATACTTGCTTGTAAAAAACAGGTTGCAACACAGTTTGATTTAAGTTGTGATCGTAACCAAAACTATTTACAAATTTATTTTGTAAATATGAAAGTTATTTTCCTGTAATTAAGAGAGTTTGCAGCCAGTTTTCCTGACTTTTGAAAAGAAGTGTTGATTTAAAATATTATAATGTCTGGAACATAACAAAGTGCCAGATTAAATTGGCATCCATAAATAGTGTAACAATACTGAAACACTAGTACTTCATGATTTACTAAAAGCTCTGGGAAATCAGAGATTTCTGTACTAGAAATTGTAGAACAGCTGAGGAATGGGGAGCTATCAAAACTGTAGTGATTTATTGTTGCTTTATTTGTTTCATTTGTGAGCAGTAAGTTACTGAAGTGAAAGTAATATGTACAGTGAAGTCTCTGCCATTGCCACGCGTGGCATACACAGCACAATCTTTTTTTCTTTAGTTCTGTTTAAGGTGTACTGCATAGACCAAACCTATACCACTATCCGAGTGCCAGTGTCTTCCTCTGTGAAGGAAGTGATCAGCGCAGTAGCAGATAAGCTGGGTTCTGGAGAAGGCCTCATCATAGTAAAGATGAGTTCAGGAGGAGGTACTGTATTTACATCATCTTAAACACTTCTCGCATACCGTGAAGCAGAATGTCAGGAGGGATTGAAAGACTAATTCAGTCAAGGCTTTTATATCCATGTGCGTGTTAGGCCGGTACCCAGGTTCTGTCTTAGAGGCAAGTGCTTTCCCTACTGCAAGCACCGACTGGGAGATGGGAAAAATGGATAAGCTTGTATATCTGCGTGTCACAGAGCACAGCTACCCCAAGTTTTCTTCACTTTAAGACTTGTAAGAGTTTTTTAATGCCAGAAATAGGAGGTAAGCATAGACAATGTCAGGCTAGACATACAAATCAGCAACAGCAGAAAACACTGCAGTGCAGACATTCCAGTAGTGGTCACTACCATTCTGTCCGCTCTGTCCATGCAAACCGCTACTGAGCAACTTAGTCCCAAGCCCACTGACGTACTGTTTGCAAAGGGTCAGGAGTCACACCTCACTATATGCTGTGGAAATGTGAGAGTAACTGCAAGGTGAATTCTCCTGGAGTATTGGTGTTGCTGAAGTGCTCTGCTTGAGTACAACTGTGTGGACGCACACAGAGCTAATGAGAGCTGTGTTGGAAGGCATTTTTGCAAACAGTGATGCCTGCCAAAACCAGCTCACTTCCTGAGAACTGACACCAGGCGGCTCTGCTTTTTTGCATTTGCAGCAGTTTTTCATTGTCAGATTTGCTGTCAGCCAGCGCATGCTGGAAGAGACTGTTTTGTAAGTTGTCTCTTACCTGTGATGTGATGCTCTTTTAGAACTGCTGTAAAGAGATCTGAATACAGTTGCATTTCATCACCTCTTTATGCGGTTACTGTCTTCCAAGGCAATTTCTGTTATGAACACCTCTCCAAATGCTTACAGCTCAAAGAAGAATGAATGGAGTCCCTAATTATGGCTGGGTTTTTGCAGGTAGTTTCTAGAGATGCCAGCACAGGTTTCTTAACCTGTCTGTACAGTTTGGGGCTTGGATTGTAGTTCTGTAGGACACTGGTTTGGGCTGAGCTTGTTGTCACATTTCTTCAACAAAGAGGATCCTGTTGTCATCTATTTTGTATCCTGGACATTGGTTTACTGTGCAAAATTTATTCTGTGCAGCTGTTGGACCAGTCCTGCTTTAAATTCTATGTATATATAATAAACAATCTTTTGTTTCATGTTTACAGAAAAGGTTGTGCTCAAACCTCATGATGTTTCAGTGTTTACAACTCTCAGTGTTAATGGACGGCTGTTTGCTTGCCCACGTGATCAGTTCGATGCATTGGTATGTATGTATGCAGTTCTTAGGAAGCTCAGTTCTTCACTTTGTTTGAACACTTGGCCCTTTTTCCATTATCAATGCTTTAGGTAAAAACTAGTGGAAACGTTCACAACAAAGGGCTTGTCATAGTGATATGGGATGAGCCCTGAAATTAAAACAAGGTAATGTTATAATTTCCTGAACCAGAGCAGAAATCCATCTGATACACTTGATAACACTTGATCCCAGTATTCTCCGCGTCACACTGAGCATTTAGGAAGAGCTGAGTATTGTCACTGAGACATGCAGTAATTTCTGATTACAGAATTATCAAGGCCACAGGGTCTTGAAGATAGATGTTACCAATTAAAGCATTCTGGAGACTTGATTCCAACAGTAAATTCCTTAAAATCTTTTATTTCTCAGTCCCACAAAATACTGTGTCAAGATCTCCGATGTTTCTAAGTAGAATCACAGAAAATATTCCTAGTAGAAAGTCTGTTTTTTCTTAGGTAGAATTGTTCATAAGTACTTACAGTTTATACAGTAATTCTAATGATCTCCATGGGGTCTGCCTTTATAGAGTTTGATTTTACTGTACTTTTTGTTCCTTTTATTTCATTAAAAACAAATGTCATTGCCAAGTCATGTCAGCGTGAACTCTATTACTCCTAGCCTTGTTTCAGCCTCCTGTATGCTTTTAACAAGCCACTTAGTATGTATGCCTGATTTCTTTTATAGATAAGGTAAAATCTATGCATTGCTGCTGCTTTCAATTTAGTAACCAGGGAATGCACATCCAGCATACTGTAGTTCCATGCAGAGATACCTCTTGATCAGTTTATTAAATTCTGGTGTTCCCTGAAGGTTAATTAATCCTGCCAAGTAGATACCCTCATGTGGCATGGTAGTCTAAAGCAGGGGTGTTGCTTCACTACAACTACATCGGTTACTTTTATATGGCTCTGCATTGTCTGTGTAGACATAGCTTTGGCAGCAAACTGTCATGACTTTCTGTGCCTTTCCCCCTGTGCTATTTACCATGGATCAAGTACTGTAAATGCTTCAGAGAGCTCTAAGATACAGGACTGCAATGTGCTAGTTTTCATCAACTGGACTGACTTCAGTAGGAATTAGGGAGGAACACACCTTAGAACAGGTTCTCTTAAAACAGCACCTTAAAAAAGGTTCTCAACACTGCATAACAGAATATATCCCGTTATCAGCTGCATTTTTTCAAAGAAGTATAAACAAATTGAAAAATGTTACATCTTACCTGCCTCCCACGTTAATCCTTTCACATTCCAATTCCTGGCTGCTGCCTGTGCATGTACATTTATTCATGTTACACTTGGTAATTCCCATGTGAAAATCGTGTTCTGGGTTAGATTAATTTTCAAATATGCAATGAGTTTACATCTTAAGTGCTTCTTTCCTAGCCTTGGAAAATATGTGTTTGCTATGGTAACAGTTATGTTGTGTTTGTCTCCAAACAGAGGAAAAAAGCTCTCTTTCCGTCTGTGGGCAATTCACTTTCCACAGATTTCCACAAATTAGGATTTTGTACACAAAACTGCTGTATTTTTAATTCATACTGTCTTAAACTAATGAGATTTTGTGATAGTGCAAATCCCAATTCAGAGCAACCTGCAGGCTGTTCTAAGATTGTTGGCTGTCTTGATTTTTTTAAGATAATACTTTGCCTATATACACTATTCTAAAAAATTCCAGGTGGAGCTTTTAAGGTAATAATGCCTGTGGTTTAGTTTAGTAATTTTTAATTAGTTTGTGTTATGATGATGTTTGAAAGACAAGTTTTCCCTAGAGTACAAAGCAAGAACTCATACAGAAACAGAGCTCCTACATACTCTGTGTTATTGAGAAAGAAATTTGATGTATTAATCCAGTCAGTACTTTTTCTATTGGTAATATAATATTCTTATATAAAAGGTGATTAATTTAGTAAGCTCATTTTTTATATTGCAGTATGTAAAGTTAGAGGTCTGTTAATCTTGCAGGCTCTATTGAGTTTGTGCTCAGAAAGGAGCCTGTTGACAATTCCCCGCTCTGGTATTACCTAACAAAGAACCTCTGAGAAATAGAGAAACTTGTAAGTGAACTCTACTGCCCTCTCCTGGAAACAAAACAATTAAAACCTGGAAGTTCACAGGAGGCTTTACTGATGTAATGCATTTGAATTTGCAAGAGTGTTGGTTGTTAGTATTTTAGCAGCGCTGGTTCAAACACTTTGACCGTAATATATACAACAGACTACTTCAAATCCGACTTGATCTCAAGACATGTTTTAAATCTCTCTTTAATATGAGATTTACTTGTGTGCAAAACTGTAGATCGCATCTTGTTTATTGGGTGGTATGGAAGTGTCTTTCAAAAATGTTTTATACTTGACTGACTTAAAGGATTCTTTCTCATAAGACTGTATGCATATAATTTTAATTAGCATAGCCAGGAGTTTTGCAGTCACGAACAGTGCATCCCTGTACTGTCAAAGAGAAAGTATGAGGCTTATTTTATAAATTATCAGAAGATCTTGCATTCTCTGCAGATTTCTGCAGTGCAGCAAATGTAATAATTCTCATAATCAGAATCAGTAATTTGCAAAAGTATTTGGCTTGTGCATTGTGGCCTAGTTATTTGTGTATGTGAAAAAGGAAACTGATAACAAAAGCTTTGTGGAAAGACCTATGCTCCTAAACAAACAGACATGCTTTAGTTAGCACAACGTGTATTGAAGTATTTATTTCTGGCTTCAAATTTCAGAACAATGCTAAAAATAACACACTGAGAACAGTCTGTTTTATTTCCTTACAGTGGCTCTGAAGAGCTTTCGGAATTTTCCCGACTATTCTGTGCATAGTGAATACTGATTTTGCACAGGGCATCTCATTTCCTAATGCCAGCCTATGGTTAAAAGCAAATTTTAGTTTTACTATTAGAAACATGCTTAGGAAAGTGATCACAAACATTATGGAAGAAAAGTAACAATCATGCAATTTAGTATTTCTAAAATATTTTTATACCATTTTTTCATTTGTAGGCACCATTACCAGAACAAGAAGGACCATCTGCTGGTACAGTAGGAACATTCGAACTGATGAGCTCCAAAGACTTAGCACATCAGATGACAATTTATGACTGGGAGCTCTTCAACTGTGTGCATGAGGTATGAGGATCTATCTATTCAGCAGGTTAGAATCTGCAATTTATAATTTATAATTTATAATAATCTACAATTTAGTTGTACATTGTAGGTCTGTGCATTATTTGCAAAACTTTCTCTTAGCTTGATTTGCAAAAATACTACAATAAAGCCACCTACAAGTTTTGAAAGCATAAAGCATTCTTTATAGGCAAAATGCAAAAATGAAGTTAAACTTCTCCTGAACATGTGCTGCTTGCTGAATTGCTTTTGTATGTCTTAAGGTATTAAGCTATTTATACATAGTCCGTAGTTTTGCTTTTAGTATGGCTCAGCTATTGTCTGCTGGATTTGCTACCTGAATCCTTGTCATCTGTACAGCAATAAATGTAAACTGCAGAACAAGTTTCAGGCTAGATGCTTACCTGGTCATTCTTAGCCTCTTTCCTCTGTCCAAAAGATGAGGTTTCTAAAGAAAAATCCCAAACTGTTTTCTTTTTCCTAGCTGGAATTGATCTATCACACTTTTGGAAGGCACAATTTTAAAAAGACCACAGCAAATCTGGACTTGTTTTTAAGAAGATTTAATGAAATTCAGTTCTGGGTGGTGACTGAGATTTGTCTTTGCTCTCAACTCAGCAAGCGTGTTCAGCTGTTAAAGAAGTACATTAAGATCGCAGCCCAGTAAGTATACAATCATCTGTGAGCTGGAATGAGGTTCAGTATAGTCAATTTGTTGTTATTTTTCTTTTTTATTTTCAGCCAGCCACACACAGTAGAGGTTAAAATGTTCTCTATTTGGTAATTCTGTCCATTTCTTTATAGGGCTGTACAGAACCTTGTTAATGTAGATTCTTCTTTCCTGTCCTACTTTTCCATTGCTCCTTGATCTGTGATCTCTTAGGGCCATGTTTTCACATCAAATTTGTGAGTAAATATGTTTCAGTTCATTAGGAGAATCCTTCATGTACCCTTAAATGCATTAGCAAATATTAATATGCAAATTAGTAAATACTAACAAAACTGAGCCTTGATTTTCCTGAGAAGAGAAGTATTTCTGGTGTTGTTCAGGAAAACTGTTCTCAGAATTGCCCCGACTGGGAAAACCAAGAGGGGAGAGCAAAGAGGTGTAGTATGGAGATGACAAGGCTCATGTTACCTTCAGTCTGCTTGGGATATTTTTCTAATACTTTTGTTTAAAAATGCAACAATATTAATGTCCTTTTATGTTACTAATTGCCGGGTCTGAGGTTGAATAGCAGGCAATTCTTGCTGTCTTGTATTCTTTTATTCATATTAATATGAACTTAAGCTCTTTGGAGCCTTCATGCTAAAGATGTCAGCCTCGACAAGTCAAGGGCAAGGGCGTGACTGACTTCAGAGGGAGCCAGGACATGCCTCTGCCCTGCATAGCTACATTTTTTTATGACTGTTACCCTCTTCCTTCCTTTCCAGTTCCTGGTGTATTGCTGTGTGTCACTGGCTGAACAGTTTGCTGAGGTGTTCAGTGAGGAACTGCCTGTTTAAGTGTTTGTCTACAACTTTTGGCATTGTGACTAGAGGCCTTTAGACAGTCTTACCAAACAAAGAAGTTACCCACTTGCAGTTAAACCATGAGCTTTAACTTTTTTGCATCGTTAAATTCAGTTTTGTGAAGGAAGAGGTTACTATTACAGCTGTGATGCCGCCCTCCTCCCAGTTAATAATTCCACATAGCTGAAATCGGTGTTCACATCAAAACTCTCCATCAGCGTGCATCCCTCCTCCGGGAAGGGCCCTGCTCTGCAAGTACCGACTTCCTTCTGGGAACGGCTTTGGGCCTTATGGTTGGATTACAGTTGGTCGAGGCTGAAGATTTTCAAAATCTGGTAGTGGGCATGCAGGATCAGGTTTATATTCAGAACGAAGGACAGAATTTACCTCCTTAGGTTCTAAAAATATATATACACCACATATTCCATTATCTCATTCCGCAGAGCAAAACTGGGAAGCAAGCCGCCGGTCTGGCGGGCTGTGCCCAGGAGAGGGCAGTGGCACCCACGCACAGACGCGTCAGGGTCTCTTCTAAACTCAGAGGCATGAAATGGGAAAATGTTGAGATGCGGTAAATTAAGATACAATAGTAATTTCCATAAACACTTGAAATCAAGTATCCTAAAAATTACCGTTAAATATCTCCTTAATAAACCGCCTAAGCCCATGGGTTCTTCAGTGTCATGGGTTTAATCCTATGCTATTTACAACAGCTTGACAACCTCCTGTTTATTTCCATGTTTCTGGTATCACTGCAATGCTAAAAATAAATAGCTAAATGCGGTCTGCTCTGCTGAGTCCTCTTTGTCTCCTAAAAGCAGAGAAATCCGAAGCACAAGATTTTCCTCTGTACAAACCGAGCGGGCAGGTTTAATTGCAGCTGCTGGAAAGGCACTGGGAAGTTTTGCCAGGCTGCTGCCCTCTGCGCAGTGCTGCCATGGTAACAGGTGCTACAGCATGCAGTAAAACAAACACAAAGTGCACCAAAGTTAGAGGGGAGAAAAAGCCAAGGAATTGGATCAAAAGATGCCAGACCAGGCCTTGAAGCAATATCTTTGAGGAAGTTTTGCTTGTGAAGATCCTTGAGACCTAATGAGAACTTTACCCTACCTAGAAGTACTAGACTCATTAGAAAAGTGTTTGAGGAGAACAGCTCAGTGCTGCACTATTAATCTTAGGCATGACTGGTGGTAACGAGATGCCTTGCACATACCTGTTTTCAAAGATAACTGCTACTGAGGACCCTGTTTCAATTCTGTGACAGGGGACTCAGATGCCATCGCAGAAGGCACATCATTTTGTCTCTGGCACCCCATGCACCCTGTGATGTGTGCTCCCTGTCTGTGCAGACAAGCACAAGGCCAAGTGCTGGCTCCAAGTGCTGTGCACATGTGCTTTCAGTTCCAGGAGCCGTTGTTGCCTTTGCATCTGCTGGGAAAGGACGTAGAGGTTACCAGGTTCATCTCTTTTCTCCTGCCATTGTAGGATTAAACTTTCCAACAAAGGGAAGCGAACTGCATTTCCTACAGTGAGTTTTCCCCATATTAATTGTATTAGAAAGGCCTTCTAGGATGTACTTGCACATACTCTTATGGATATCTACAAACCCAGTTTGTATGTATTTCTCCATTGCAACTATACCCACAGGCTATTTAGAAGCCTTCTTGTGTATCGCTATACTCAGACACTTCTCCCATTCAGTTTTTGAAAATCATTCTTTCCATACACATGCTTATGTTCTAAGCCCAAGGAGCCTGTAACAAGTTTTTGAAGGGTGTGTGTTTTCAGGGAAAATGCCAAGATGAATATGCTTGTGTAAGTACCAAGAGATTTTAACCACATGTGTGTTTGTGTTGGAGACAAGAATGTGTGCATAAGCGTGTGTGTCACAATTCATACTAACAGGAAGATTTTTCCAATAGAATCTGTTTTGGGAGGCAGAGAGACCTCTGCTCTGAGCACACTGTAGTGCTCTGGAGGATGCACTTCCTGACATTTTACAGGCAGCATATATGCAGTGGAGCCATGCAGCGCTGTTTTTCCTTGCTTACAGTGGTCCTCTGTCTGGAACTGAGCTATTTAGTTTAGAGCCTGTAGAATTTACAGAATATTTGGTGTAGAATGTTGTACACCTAGATGAATTTCAACAGGGACTTCGTCAAATTACATTGCTTAACAGGTATTTGTCAAAACTTTTCCTTTTAAAAATGAAAGATAGATTCAAATTACATATTGCAGATACATTTGCAGCTGCCTACTATGTTTGAATACTACTGCTGTGCAGTGCTGATTATTTTTACCATGCCACAATTTATTCTCAATGTCACAGGCTGTGGATAGGTATCCCTTTCTGGATTTAGTCTGCCTGGGGAAGAAGTTATCACTGACAGCTTATCCTGGCTGCTTTTCATCCTTATCTCCCCTCAGATCCACTAGCGAGGCACTCCTCAACCTGCTCTAGTCAGAATGAGTTGAGGTAGCTTTGCATTTCAGCTTGTCTTTGTTAAGCTTGCTCACTGTCCCTAATCTGGTGTGGGAGAATTTGTATGAGCAGCTATGCCAGAAGATCAGAGGGGGCAGCAGTCTCTAACAGACAGGCCCTCAGATGGAAGAGATCACTTTTTCACACGCTCAGTGTTCACACAGTGCAGACACAAGCGAGGTCCAGATCTACAGGACTCACNGGAGAATTTGTATGAGCAGCTATGCCAGAAGATCAGAGGGGGCAGCAGTCTCTAACAGACAGGCCCTCAGATGGAAGAGATCACTTTTTCACACGCTCAGTGTTCACACAGTGCAGACACAAGCGAGGTCCAGATCTAAAGGACTCACCCACTTAACACATCGAGTCTGGTGAAATGGAGGGACAGAATAACAATAGGGTGATGTGGCAATTATGGAGTTGGACAGTAGGATGTGGTGATTATACTAATTTTGTCTGGAGCTGAGGATACCTCAGAGGAGTGAAGATCTTCGGTGATAAATTAAAAAATATGAGAATCGTAAAATCTTGAATCTTGTAAAAGTTTTGTTGGTAAACAGCAAAAGAAGCAGAGACTGAGGCTCTGAAATCAGATGTTGCCAAATCAGTTGTGAAAAAATGCCAAATTATTTGCAGGAACCTAGCGAGATGGAGATTTATGAGATACAGGCTTTGTTCTCTCTATTCCCTTCCCACGGAGTCAATGAGCCACCTGATGCAGTCTCCGCTGAGCAGTTGTGCGGGCTGTTCCTGTCAGATTGTGTCTACTCCTGCATATGGTGTATTGGATCTTCAATAATACTCATTTACATTTTCCAGTTTTTCTTAATTGGTAACAAAAGTTCTCCTTTGCATTAGGAATGAAGGGTGACCTGGAGCTCCTAGTGCCCAGAACCTCTTTAATGATGCTGGTAACAAATGGCAGTTCTTTGCTTGAAACATCCTAAAGAGTTCCAGAATCGACAAGTACTGCTTAGAAATCATATACAGCGAGAGACGTCACTGACACACAGGCATCTCTAGACAGCTAGGCTTCTCCCTTTAAAAAGACTCAGCACCCCTGTAAGCTGCAATGAAGATCATCTAGGGACAGCTTCCAGCATTCAGTAGCTGTGCAGAAGCTGTCAGCAAGTTCTGCAGCAAATGAGGTTGTAAACTGATTGCTTCCACTGTTTCTGGTATTCCCCGGGACTGAATTGAGCCCAGTTTCAGGACTATGTTTCTGGGCGGGGAGGAACTTCAAAGACTCCTTTAATGTCCTTGCAGAAGCTGGCAGCCAGTAAAGTGGAAGCAAGAGGTCATTTTAGGAGGGAGAGGAAAGGAGCCTCCAGTGTGTGGTGAATTACTCAGACATTGGTGAAGTGGTGTGCTGCAGGTGTTCTCGCCAGGGCTGCCCAAATTCAGTCACATCTGTGCTAAATGCCTGGGTTCAGCTCTCTTGAGGTTGTCATGTGTACTTCTGCCCTGACCGATACATACAACTTAAAACCTGGCCCTTTGTGTTTCAGCTGTAAAGAATACAAAAATCTGAATTCATTTTTCGCTATTATTATGGGACTGAGTAATGTTGCTGTGAGCCGGCTGTCATTAACATGGGAGGTAAGTCTTAGCTAAAATCCAATTCCAAGAGGTTTGACTGGGATTTGTGCTTTTAGTTGGCAAAAACATGACTTGGGCCTTTATTATTCATAAAATTAGATCCACTAATTCAGCTCCTGAGTGTAAGCCTTTAGCTAAGGCTGACAATTTTTATTAGTAAGGCAGTATACCCATAGGTGTGTTGAAAACTCACAAGCAGTTAACAAGAGTCACAACGGCAGCTTCTGTTGATGAGCTAAACTGCCCAACAGTATGAGCAAGTTAGCCAGTGAACCTCTTTCATCAGCCCATCCTCTGTTTGACTTTACTGATCATTTAGTGAGATCACTCCATAGATACTTCTCTAAAATCCATCCTCTGTTTATGCATATTATTTTGTGATCTCCATATGGACTCCGTTGCCCTATTACAATGTGGTAGTAACCAGTTCTGGTTTTCTCTCTGACATGCATACCCCTGCTTATTATCAGTTTGGTCTTCATTCTCAGAGCTTCCACCTTTTCCTGTGGGTTTGCTCTTTAGTATCTGAGTATATAAAAAGGGTACAACATCCAGCAGGGTGAGGTAGTAATCACTACTCATCTAGTATCACTACTCATACAGTAATAACTAAGAACATACTGGTTGTCAAAAGCAATGCAGAATTGAATGTGCATGTATTTTGTTTGTTAGAAATTCAGAATAGTTAGCACGACTGAGGTAATCGATGCAACTGAGACCAACATTGGAACACCATTAAAAAAGTGCTCTGAAATAGGGAGATGAGACTAAAACATCTGAGAAGACACCCAGCCCAGTTTTCAAAAGTACGTGTTCCAAGTGGCATACACAATCAATGCTAAAGGCAAAGATTTGCAGAGCGGTTTCTCAAAATAACGACCCTTCATTTGTGGCTACTGAGAGGAATAGTTGGGAGAGCTGAGGCAGTACATGAGTAGTATGAAGAGAGAAGAGGGAATTGTATGTACTACGTACAGCAATCTGAAATGGGCACAGAGTCTGAGCTGGAGGGGCACAGATCATTTGTAGGTGTGGGATATGAACCTGAGTTCAGGGAAATATGATCACACACTGGTTCTGTAGGGCAGTCAGTTTATCAAGAGAATCTCTGCGGATTGATTTTTAGCCAGCTATTTATACAGAATATACTTAAAAACAAACATATCAAGACCTGATTTTTGCTATATTATCATGCATTTACATTAGTTGCATGCACAAATTAGATATTTGCAGGTGCAAATGTCCAATTATACCACTTATTTCACAAATACCTAATCTGCATGCATATGCAAACTAGGCACACAGTTGTTGACACACATCATTAAAAATTAGGCCCTTGCTGTGGCACAGTGTAAATATCTTGCTAGGGTACACACTCCAAATGTAGAAAGTCTTGCAAAAAATTCCTTCTGCACTATAAAGTCTCCATTAATTTTTAATGCTACCTGCTGCCAGTAGTAGTCTGATTCAATCAGCGAATACAGAGAAATTTTTTATTAAAACTAGAAAGCTGACATATTGTGACTGTGTATGAAACATTACTGTGATTTCTGAAACTAATTTATAACATAACTTACAGTTTTTATACTAAAATGATTTAATATGTATAACATAACATGAAGAGGAAAGAAAATATTTAGTAAAGCCCATCTCATCCCAATCACTGCATGATCAACTGACCATGATTTTTATGTAGGTCTTGTGTAACTATTCATTAATTTATACCCCAGAAAGCGGTAGAGGCCCTTGGCTGCTGGGCTTGGCAAGAATTTGAACAGTAGTTAGTTGGTGATACATCGCATGAACAAAAAAACCTCCTGGAAATGCCCAGGCATGGATTTGAACGTTGCAAGGGCAGCTCATCATAGGTATGAATAATCAAGCTGAGCTACCCCTATGCAAGCTGTGTCTAAATTGTATTTTCAGATAGGCTATAGACAGGAATGTCGTGAAACCATTGACTTGAACTTTCACTTACATTCTGAATTCAGTGATTGTGATGTGAGCCAAAGAAAAATCTGAATCTAAACATCCCAAAGGAGTAAATTGAAGTTGGGGTTTAAATCAGGATCCAGGTTTCATGGCTGGTCCCGTCTCTATTTATAATCTGGTTGCTAGGAAACATGTTGTATTTCAGATTAGCACATTGTTAGAAATATCTGGCAAAAAGAGCACTTTCCTGACTTAGGGCGTTGTAGAAGGAACTAGCATTTACAGTAAAATTACCACACAAATTGGATTTAATTAAGCTTTGCTATTTTTGTTTTTATTAACAGAAACTTCCAAGCAAGTTCAAGAAGATCTATGCAGAGTTTGAAAGCTTAATGGTGAATAGCAATAGATCCCTTATTCTATGCACAATCTGAGCTAATTCAGTTTCTTAGTAACTGATTTGAATTCCTTGATTCAGAACATTTTATATGTCCTTGTTTGACTTTAAGAAGTTTATGATCCCATTTTAGAGCTGCTAAAACAAGTATGTATGACTAATAAATTATACTCTTAGGAACCTACTCCGAGAGAACTTATGTACTACTCAAGTTGATCTGGGAACTCAGAAAAGATTTATCACATGTTTTCCGATAGTACATATGGGAAATTATATTTTCCAACCTGGATTTTTCCAGGCAATACATTTTAGTGTTACAACATATGCAAAACTGGATCTGCAGCTGCAAGGAGGGAGGAAAAATGTGTGGTTCCTTTTATGAACATTTTTTTTTTTGTAATCGTATCTTACCTTGCTATTTGGCATGAAAAATATTTGTGTTTAGCAGCTGCATTCTCATCATGTAAGCTGTATGGGAGAATGATAATAGGTGTCTTAGTTTGCAGATGCACTTTTAAAGCCACAGGAGAATAATGATTTTAATAAATGCCATGACATCTAAATGAATGCATACAGTGTCTTAATACATATAATAATACATATTAGTAATTATTTGATTTCTCTTTTTTTCTTAAGGATCCATCAAGAAACCATAGGGCCTACAGACTAACTGTAGCTAAATTGGACCCTCCAATAATTCCTTTCATGCCACTACTTATAAAAGGTAAGCTTGGATGTTTCCAGAATTATTAACTTGAAAGCTATTTGTCAAATATTTGAAGAATAAGAGTAGCAGCAAGAAAAAGCAAAAATCAATCTCAGTGTGCAGTATGATCTTTTTCCACTATAAAAAGCATAACGCAGAGACAAGAGAAACTCCTTTAGTACATCTGAATATCATACCACAAATTTACTAGTCTCAGAAATGCTGCAAATTAAAACCTAAATGTTTTACTTTTATAGCTGCTTTGCTTTTTGTAAGGGATAGATAAAATGTTCTGCTGTTTTCTATGGCTATGATTCAGCAATGGGCTTTTATGTGGCTTTTATTTCTATACAGACATGACGTTTACTCATGAGGGAAACAAGACATTCACTGACAATCTAGTAAACTTCGAAAAAATGGTATGTATGACATACTTGAAATGAAAATTTAAAAAGACCTCCCTATTCATCTCTTCAGGAGCGATCTTCTCAACAATGACTTCCAGGGCTAAAGAAAATGAAGGCAGGACCAAGAGCTGGCAAAAATAGTCTGCGTTGTGCACAGCACCTAGGACCTCTGGGTTTCTGGAAGACCTCACAGAGGTGGAGAAGAAACTTCCCACTGAGCCATGCACAGCCAAAATGTTTCCTAGGAGACACAGCAGCAGTGACAGGAAGCAGAGCTGTTAGAGACAATTTTTAACGGCCAGTTTGGGACCACCCTGTGATTTTAACTGCTGTTCCTTCAAACAGGACTGAACTGACTCAGGCTGGGATAGTTCTGCATTGCTCCTCAGAGAATGAAAGGAGCTTTAATACAGAACGTGCACAACATCTTATTTTCTTCTTTCCTTTAACAAGTGAAAGGAGACTTCTGTGACTTGATTGCTTTCATATTGGAAAGGGGGATCAATGACAGAAGGCTGGATTATGCTCAAATTTGATTTGTTTTAAATCCTGCACCAAAACTCTCATCATTTCAAACACCATTGTCAAAAACGGCAAGCAGGCAACTTCCCATGGCAGAAATCTCAACTGATACTCAAGTTTCTCAGAAGCGAGAAGCCATTTTCTTGGTTACTAATGTTCTTAATTAATGTGGTTAATGACACCTGCCTCTGAGAACTAGGGTTAGGCCAGCTATGAGCACTGCAGAACCAAACCTGGTTAACTGTTCCAGCAATAAAGTTCCATTCAGCAGCCATGCTAGAGCATATCTACTCTGGCACATATATCTGCTTGTCCTTAGTACTACAGTAACCAGAACCGCTCCATGGTTATTTCCACGGCACTACGGAGGAGCTTGTCTTACCAGCTGAGCACTGATACTGGGGAGGGGAGGGGAAGAGAGGAGGACTTTCAGCTCTTTAGAAAACTTCACAGAAAAGTGATCATCACTCAGAGTGAATTCTTCTCTTAGATTTTGGTTTGCAGCTCTACAACAGCCTCTGTCCTAGGGTGAAAATACCTGTCTACCAAGCTGAGACTTTTTTTGTGGGTAAATGGTAGTGCTAATGCCCGAGTAAGGGCCTGACCTCACTTTGCAATAATGACATTCTGTAATTGCATACTCAGACTGTGTTGCCATCTCCTTCCGAAGGCCTTGAGCCTTCTGCCTGCAGAAAAGGACTTTTTCCTGTACTGCTTGTTCTAATTAGATAGATAAATATTTATAATTTAGTGTAGGTAGTTAATATTTTGGGGAACACAAAGGGATCTCAGACTTGGTTGAAGCACCTCCAAGCCAGGAGGGATGGCAGCTGCATTGCTATAGCCATGGCTATATGGCTGGCTCCATGTTCTCCACCTCACTTGGCCTGCTTACAGCTCCTGAGCCAGAAGAGCCAGTACATCCACAGGCCTCAGATCTGTATGCCTCAGGCTCTTCTTTATGCCTGATTATGTGTAAAAGTCATTAGAGGAGGCAGGAGCTCTCCTGTGAGCACTTGCCTGTAGACAGAAGTTCACCCCAGGCTTGTCATTTAGAAATGGTTCTGCACCACTCTATACCACAGTTTGGCACTCCCAAGGCCAAGAGTGAATTTTATAGCAGCTTGAACTGATCTGTATCTAGGCTGCTGCAGGTCTGCCCTTTTCACCTTATTCTGCACATTGCCTTATCTTCAGAAGAATGTTATCTCCTGAACATGGATTTACTAGTGGCACCCAAAAGTTTTCAATAAAAGTTTATACTGTGTGAATGTAGTATCACCCATTTTGATCAGTAATCTGAGCTTTGAGCATTTCTTTTAGGAGGAGAAAGTGATGATCAATTAATGTATTTTTGATGCTATACATTTTTCAAAGAATCAATATAATGTCTCCTGTTCCTCCCCACAACTGAAAGGGAAATGTTCTCCTTTCTCAGTATTCTAAAGCTTTCTTCAGTTAATGCTGTACCTACAAGCTCACTCTGCTGTTTCTCCAGGCCTTACTACAAGTACATCTTTTGTGTGTTTAATTTAATTGTATTCTTCACTAGCTATTCTGCATGCTTCTGTGGTGTTTTTACTGCTTCTCTCAACCCGTAGCTCTTCAAAGCAACATGTATTTAGATTCCACCCACATAGTTCATTCAAATCCTAATGTGGACCTGGCAGATTTTAGCTTTTTGCATGTGTCATCAGGTCAAGCAAAGAAGAAAAGCCTACTGTTAAACTTCAGTCGCTACCGCCTACTTATGTTAAGCTTACAACTGTCGTATCCACACATAATTGCCAGATATTAACTAGTGAAGACAAGTCCACTCAGCCAGATAACGCTCAGATAAATTCAGCTCTCTTTTACATAAGTATAAATTCAAGGTAAATCTGTGATGTTATTCTGCCATTTTCAGGAGAAAAGCAGAAACCAGATTTCCTCAAGGGAGTCATGTCCTGTCTTTTGTTGTTTCTGCGGGTGTGTTCTGCAGATGGAGATACCTCCGAATATTGCTGGGAGCCACTCTTACTGATCTTACTAGAACATCTTTGTTCTTTGAAAAATTATTTCCCTTGATCCATCCTAAGTTTGATGCTTGCCGAAGTTTATGAATAAAAATATTCGGGTAGTTGCCAATGGTGGTGCCATCTGCCACCGGGGGAAGTGGGTCCTCCATCTCTTGTGTAAGCGCAGTGATGAAACCGAGAACAGCCTCTGGCATCATGGCTGCATTCTCCCCACAGAGCTCTGATCCCAACAGCTGATGTGCTGCTGACAACTTTATTCCTGTAACTGGCAGCCAAAAGCAGAAGTTTGATTGTGGCATCTCTTCAGCTGGAACAGCTTCCTTTAAATCTTTTATGTTTTTCTGATGTTTCTGTTATTATTTATATTAAACAATGTATCTTAAAACACACAGGAGCTGTCAGACAGTGTCTGAGCCAGGAGTTCCTTGAGTGCCAGAAACAGTGAGACCTGGTTTCCTAAACGTTAGCATTTCATGGCTGCTTGAGCTCTGCTCAGAGCTTTCCTCGTGGCTGGGGCATGTGTGGTTTCTTCATGGCTGGGGAATTCTGTGTGAATAGGCTTTTGTCATAACATAGGAACTCGCACTACAGCCCTGAAGGAGACGGGAGAAGAGGGTGCTTACACGATCTTTCTCTTGTCCACAGCTGTCTGTTTTCACAGAAAATTGGTAGGAGCTTCCTTATGTTGGAAAACTCTGGGTTCTTTTTTCAAATTTGACAAAATTATCTAGAGAAGAAGGGAAAAACAGACAGATAGTGTTAAACCACATTAGCCTAGGATTTTTTAGCAAGTCAAGCTAAAAAGGAAAGGGACCAAGTCAATTTTTTCCTGCTACACTTCCCTATAAATTAAGCTTTTCAGAGGTGTAGTGGCAAAACTGTGGAATTGGCGGTTATGGGGGGACATTGCTCTGTGAGGGGACATCACTCATTGCTGAGCTTTACCTGCTGCTGCCTTTGTAACTGCCTGCTCCTTCTTCCCCTTCCCCATCTCCTGATCCCCATTGATGCCTCTTGTTTGGAGGAGGCTGTGAGGGGTGGGAGGGCAGGGCCAGCTAGCCAGGGAAGAGAATACCCTGTGTGGTAGAGCCACAGCTATGGTAAAGAGGGAAGTTTGTATGCAGACCCGTTTTTTTTGTACAAGATGTGGGCAAACAAGATTGAATGTGTCAGAAATAGGTATGATCTTTGTATTTGCACTGTACTTGTGCTCTTTACTATCCCAATTATTTCATGAAGCAAGGTAGGGGGGGTGGAGGAAACAAGCATTTGGCCTGAAAGTCCAGCCTGGAACATGTTATTTATACTTTCGTCAGGAATTAGACAGAATAACTAAATTACTGGTATTAGTAGTATAAGTCTTTAGTAAAAGGCTTTGTCTTCACTACCAAACAAGACATGGTTTTAGAGAAGTATTGAAGGTCTTTTACTTATCTCGCTGTAATAAGCTGGTGGGGACAAGCTGTTTCCACCATGGTGTTGCTCAGAGATACCTTCTTGGTTGGCATATACTCCATGACTTTGTGTGGTAAAAACTACCTGCATCTTTCCTCACCACTGAGTTGCCAGTAGATTTCAGTGACAAGTCTTGCTTTAGAAGACTCATCTATGTAAAAACTGAAGACATACTTGTCATAGAGGAGCAAGGAATTAATAGGCTTGTAAAGTTTTTAAAATGCTGTATTTAGAGTTTGGCAAGTCGAGGACATTTTGAGAGCTGCAGGTAGGTGAAAGACAAAAAGATGACAGTAGACAGCAAACACAATTAGTTTGTGATGTAGAACACACATGTATCTTTTAGATCCATTAATGACCATCTTTTCAGGTGAAGGAGAGCCCCCAAAGCTGTCAGTAGTATTAGTTCCTACAAACTCTGCATGATTTAGCAGATACAGGACAATTTACAACTTGCAGCGCAGTATATGGCAATACATAACATTCAAGTGACACTGCTTTTACAGCTGTATATTTAGAAAACATTTAAAAGCCCTTTCCTAGAATTATGTCTTGCCAGGGAAAGAGGAGAGAGGCAAGTGAGGAAATTACTGAGCATGACTCTCCAAAATTTCATACTCTTGACCATTTACTGATTTGCGCTTTTTTCAAACCTCAGCTGCACAATTCTGCACTCTGACTGCCAGCACAGAATTTTGTATTCATAGAGAGAGGGAAGATGCAATTATTTGGGAATGTTATCAGTGCCGTTTCTCAAATCATCAGACAGCCTGAACAAAGATCACTTTCCGTGGCACCATCTCCATGTCGCAGTACCCAGCGTGTCTCAGAAATGGCACCTGTAGAGGGAGCAGAAGTCGTGAAAGTGCTGACCTGCCATGGCTGCACAAGACAGTGCCATGTTGCTGGCCACTGACGCTTCTTTTTGTCAAGCCTCTTCACCTTTCAGGTGTGAAATGAGGATTAGAGAATCTGCGCATATTAGTTTTCGGGTTTTGTGGAGATGAACAAAAGGGAATTCACACTCTGATCCTTATGCAAAAAAAAGGGCAAACACTCTTTCATTTTTGGAACATAAAGATTATGCAAAAAGTATGTGACTAAAGCCCCCAGTAGTTTTCTGTGGCATATATGAATATTTATAACATTTAGAAACCTGGGTTTGGAATGGATTAGAAGATAATATGCTGGCCTGCTGCCACTATTCCAGACTCTGTAAAACTTGAAAGGGTATTGTTGTGTGTATATATAGCATGCTGGTAGTAGCGGTTGCTTGTTATATTATGCAGTTGGTCCTATTTCAGAAAGAGTCAAATTTAGGTTTGTATGGCTTTTCGATAATGGTCTTCCTTAGCACAGTGAGTAAACAGAGGTTAATTTTTGGAGGCATTAACTAGAGGTAATCCTCTATTTGAAGAAAAATTGTAAGGAGCTGGCACTTAAACTTCCATCTGAACATTTTCTCTGTACATGTTTCCAGTTTTCTTGAATCAAAAGAAGACAATCCAATTTATCTACAAGATTCAGGAAAGGAAGTTCACTTTTGCTTCATAGGCTGTTTTTCTGTTCAATTTGCACGTTCCAAAGAGGAGCGCTGTTGAGTTTATACTAGACAGTACAACAGCACTTGGGAAAAAGCAATGTGAAAGGTGCTTTTCAAGGACACATAATGTTCCAGAATCTCCCCATTGGGTTGTGCTGCTGTCTTGTGGCCACAGTTTCTGCGTTTATTCTGCCTTAACACCCGCTTCCTTATTCTTTTGTCTTTCATCATTGCCAAGATACTTCTGAATGCACAGATTGAATGAGATTATCCTCAGGAGTAGACAAAGTAACTCCTTAAAATGAAGCCCTTTAGCAAACTGAAGGAAGCTAGGCAGTTCAGCCTTTAACCAGAAGTCAGATGAGTTCAGTGCCTCTTTGGTTTTCCTTGCCTGGAATAGCCTATATAATGAGAAATTTAGAAATAGTGGAAACCTTCACGACACACGTAATTTGTCTTTCGATACAACACAGCATTACAGTATTTTTTTTGAATGCTATTCCTTATTTCAGAACAAATTCCCCACATGAAAAAAAAGAGTAAAGTGATTCCACAGAACACACTATTTTTAATTGATCTAAGTTTTCACCTAAGAAACTTAATACTAAACAAATCAAACATTGATCCTACAGTCTAGCTCCAAAGATGATTATGAAATGAGGCTTCAAAACCTTACATTTACAGCTATGAAAAATTAGGGTGTGTATTAACAAACCATCTAGAAAGCACATCAAGCACACTAGCTGTCTTCATAAAAATGAAGTGTGCTTAGCAAAGCTTCCCTTGAACTTAGACACTCTTGAAACTTCATCATGTTGGCTGGTCCAGTTCAAATTTATGGTGTCTCCTTGAAATAGTTGTTTTAGGGGAGCACTTTTGAAATGGTATAAATCAAAATAGCAGCATCACGTAAAAGAGACAAATATAAATCCACAGAATTATGAAACATTCATGTTTGTTTATGTTGTTTTGATTTTCATTTGATTGGGTTAGACTTGAAGAAACAACACTGTAATATGCAGTGCATTCTGTCTCAATACAGTATTATAGTGGGTGCTTATCTTTGAGTATTTAAGAGGTCCCATTGAAGTCAGTGGGGCTTATTCACATGCGTAATGCTAAGCACATATGAGAATGTTTGCAAGGTAAGTGCCTTAGAAAATCTGCCTAGTTGTAGAGACTTGAAGAGGTATGAAAATTAACATAGGATAAAAATGATTCTTACTTGAAATCTACTTATTTACTGCATGTAAATACATATGACTTGAACAATATAAGCAGACCCATATCCAAATTCCTTAGATCTTCTGGAAACTTGTGTTTTAGAGTTAAAATATTTTAGATCAGTTTCAGAATAGCTACATTTAATTTGATTATTCAATGTGTAATCAAACGTACTACAAAAATGTAGTACGTGATATATCAATAGTGTTTCTAATGCTGACCAGCAGCCGTACCCATTTTTGGTATGCTTGACAGTGCATTAAAATGTCTAAGATTATTCAGTATGTGTGTAAGGAATGTTTTACATTGGTGCTTCCCAATTCTGGAATGACAGATTTCACAAAGGTATTCTATTTATAACATAGTTTTCATGTAAGATTGTAATTGTGTATGAATTTTGAGGAGCGTATGCCCTAGTTTTTACTATTTACTAGTAAGAAATATATCATTCTATTATGTGAGGGCTTACAACTAGCTTGTTAATCTCACACAAAATTAGAAGAAGTTATGAAGCAGCCAGGTGAGAGTTTGCCGTGTTAAAACAGATAGCTGTGTTGTAATTGTTGGACCATGTTAAAGTGCTGGCACAAATGTTAAGACTCTGGTAAGGAATAACATTTCCCTCCTCTGCTTTTTCTTTATCTGAACAAAAGAAACTGAAACAAATGTTGTCCTTTTACCAGTGATTGAATCACACTATCTAGCTAAGGGATTCAGTTTTACTGCTGACATTTCAGTTTATTTTGTATTATGCAGAACAATGAATTCTGCCCCCACACTGGTGGATGCATTACCTGTGTGGTGCTAATCACACAAGCCAGTTAAAATTTCGCAGTCCAGAACTAAATCTGAAATGTTTTGCTTTATGACTTACCTTCACTTTGGTTCTTAAAAGCTAATATAAAATAGTATCTGATTTATCAGAGCAAAATGTATTGATTAATATTTTCTTACCTAAGGGTGTGAAATGATAGCTTATTGACTGAAGAGCAAGCACAGCCAAGAAGAACTGAAGTGACTTCTGCTTTTTTTTGTGAATTGCCTGTAGAAGTGTCCACCAAAAGTTAATCCACTTTTCATGTTGCGTTAGATATACTTGTGCAAGCTAACACTGTCTGACATGTCTGTTTGATGAAACTTGCCTACAGGGCCACAGCTCTAACGGTGACCTTCTCACCTGCAAATCGAGCACACTTCCAGAGGGAATCGGTGAACGTACACCCCCACATGCTCCTTTTGCACTGTCATTTTCCAGGAGGGTTGCATTTTAAACTCAAGCTCATATGAAAGGGGAAAGCTCTTTAATAGCTGAGTGTGTTCTAGACATGGCCTTGCTGTTAGGAACTGATGGTCTTAGAATTAAAATGTGTACGTACTCAAAGTGTTATACATTATGTTCCTTTTACTTTTTAATGTGGGAAGATGGTATCAAAGAAATGCACATTGAAGGGGCTGATTTTCATTCTTAGTTAAGGCCTTTTGCAGCATTCAAGCAAGGGAAAGTGTTCTCTGAGCGCATGTAAATTACATTCGTGCTCATTTAAAGCCTGTGTAAATGCAAATCACACCCTACATATGAGGGTATCAGCGTTAAAATTATATTTTCATTCATATGACTGCTTTTATTGGCATGTGTCTTCACACTCAGGCACAGTTAGGTGCTTCGTTTAAATGATGATGAAATACAGTGCTTGTTCTCTGATTGCATCCCATCTTTTCTCTCCAGCGCATGATTGCCAACACTGTCAGGACGGTGAAATTCTGCCGAAGCCAATCTTTCAGTAAGTGTATTACAACATCTGCACAGTCAGCATTATCATCAGTAGCTACAGTAATTACAACTAATTCTGTGTGTACCAGAATTGAAAAGCCTGGTTTCCAGTGATTTTTCCATGTTTGGATCCTCCAATGTTTCACAGGGTGAAATATCCTTCAGGAAGCTCTAATAAGCCCCTTCTCCTCCATCTCTTTTCCAAGTACGTGAAGGAGCTAAATATCTGTGAGGCCTCTGCACATCCGTCAAATTAGAATAGGTTGAAATTATCCACTGGGTTCAGAAGTGGTTGAAGCGAGGCTAGCAGACAGCAGCACGCAGATACATGCAAGATACTTTCTTGGATAAATCCTGGCTTTATAGGAAACCAGGCCAGAAACGTGACATTTATAAGTGACATAACTGCATAAGGTGATGAACTTGAAACCTGTTTGTCAGCATAATTACCAGAACTTGCTTGAGGCCATGTAAGGTGACAGCTGCATGGCCAAACAGCCTTGCTCTGTGGGTCTCATCCCTTCTCGGTGCACCGTCAGTCCCAGTCCACACTGGCACGGTATTTCCTCAGTGCTTTACTCATTTTACCTCACAGCAGCCTTCCTCTTTCTCAAAAAACAGAATAAATAGTATAAAACTATTTTTTTTTATAAAAATAGATTTTTTTTTTCTATCTGGGTAAAAGCTTAGCTCTTAGAAGATCAAGTTAAGGGAGCTTTTTTCCCCTCCCTTATGTATCTTTTAATTTTAATGTATTAAGCACTAGTGAGACCTCTACGTATAAGTTATTTAGAAATGGAACTGGATTTTCACTATACATGACAACAATATGTCAGGATATAGATGTACCATATCTAAGTCCCATGCTTTTGATATATATATATATAGTAGAAGCTTCAGTATATTTTTTTAGAGACGTTACCTCACACATATTTCATTCAGCTGTAAGCTGTTCACTGTGAGGCTGAAGATACTCAAGATTTTAACTTAGTGGTATTTCATAATTGTTGTGAGAGTAGCTATAATGCAGTTACGTTAAGTAATGTAAATGGGTAGTACATTTTGGGGGTTGAACGGGGCAGCCACTAAGCACTACAGTGTTACAAATATTTAATACTGAGCTAGAAATGGGAATATTTCATGAACAGAGGTGTAAATTGGTTATGTATTTTCAATCTGTGTGAAAGCTACTGGTTCAAAAGCAGATGGGCAGCTTTAATTCATACTAGTTAGAATTTATAGCTAGTGACTGGTAAGGTGATGTATAAAACTGTAACCAAGGGCCATCAATTTAAGTAAATGTAGCCAAGGATATCTGAGAGAAAAAGTTAATTTGTGGGGGTAGTAACCAGAAAGACTATCAGATATGGAGGAAAAGTTTCAAAGAGAGTGATTTCTAAATATTTTCTTTTTAACTCACCAGGGTCTGGTGTTTCCTGTGACAGCTTGTAAAGAGTTACGCATTCTGTTCAGGCATTTGTTCGTTTAAGTGTATCAATCCTACATCATTTCTCTTTCACCAGATCCCGATGCAGCCCTAACTAATAAGAACCATCAGGATGTTCGGAGCTATGTGCGGCAATTAAATGTGATTGACAACCAGAGAACTTTATCACAGATGTCTCACCGACTAGAACCGCGTCGAGCATAAACATTTGAAGCAATGATGAGAAATGATCTTTCATCCTGTCAAGGTCACTTGTGAAGAACTTCACTTTCTCTGCTACTGCACTGCCACTACAAAAATAAGCAAAAACATACTCTAAGGTCTTAGGCAACGCACAATGTACCAGCCTCTCAGAGAACTTCAGCTGAGGAAGAATTTATGCACTGTAGCTGCACGGGTGGCCATGTTGTGAACCATTAATTCATCTTGAAGCGTAGTAAATGATTTTTCATATGGATAAAAAAAGGCAAAAGATAAAATAGAATAGTTAGTGAAAAATGCACAAAAAGCTTCTCACAATTCTAAGGGAGGTAGTGTTTTTCTCCCTAATTAAAAATCTGTATTTTAGGACTTATTCTCCAGGTCAGGACCAAGACTGATTATCAGTTTAGCTTGCCCAGCTACTGTTGACCTCAGCAGAAGATGTATGTAAGCATCTGATGAAAGAATGTAGGTTCAAGAGAGGTCCAAGGTATAGTTCCATTCAGAGAAGACTTACAAATATTTCCATTTGAAATACAACAGATACTAAGAAAAATTTCTAATCTTAATTGTACTGCCTACTACTGCAAGCAGTGTGGCCATTTCAGAAAACTGACAGGACTGAAAATATTTTGAATGATAAATAGATTAATCCGTGTTTACATTTTACTTCTTTTTTTAAACTACCAATCAGGTTTTTACAAAATTCCGTTATGATAGTAAGGTTGTCAAAATCAATAGCATAAAGGTAGCAAAGGACTGGTTCAAAAAGAGCACAATATGCACAAATGGATTTCAAGCGAATAATTTCCTGGACATTAAAACCTTAACTTCAGCTATAATTAATTGTGGCTGGTTAACACATATTTTCTGGTCTTAAGCATTTACAAATATCTTAATTTTCAACCAATTGTTTTGCACTTTCAATAGACTGTAAATAAATGTTAATTCATTATGTTCTAGAATATTTATTTATGTTATAGCTATTGTGCCAAAATAATTCAGTTTTATTTATTTTGTTTAGCATATTATCGGAGTACAGCTTTTGTCTTTATATTTTGTGTGCATTTTATGTGTAGGAATTGTGTGATGTATGTTTTCTGTAAGTAACACGCAGTACCTTATTAAATGTAATTGCCGGAAAGGTTTAGTCACTGGCCTTATTCGCACTTTCAGCTTCATTCCTGCATAAATACTGATGCTATTAACTGGCTGATATTGCAAACTTTGCTTGTCATTTGCTGGGCCGCAAAACCGCAGTTAGCCTACGTCCGTTGTGATACAGAGGACCAACTTAAAGCCAGTCAGATCCATCCCTGCCACAGGGGATGACAGTCTTGCAGTGACGTAACACGATGGATTTATTAGCTGGTTTGTTTAGAGTTTCTGAGAGGCTCCCTACCCTCCCGTGTAAAGACAGAAGACATTTACATTGGAAAGGTTTAAATGAGGAAGGGAAGTATTCTTAATTTTAGCTGAGTCGTTTGTCCTGCTCGGTCACTAATGTGAGCACTGCAAGCTGCCTTATCTTGGACAGGATTTTACCTCAAGTTGGGTAACTACAGACCTTGGCTGATGAGGCACTCAAGAAGCCTCTGGCTTTGGTCACCTCAGGGAGGTCTATCAGGTCTGGCAGCCACGAGGGAAGAGGTGATCTGGCACGTACCCTTTCCCCTCCATGATTGTTTGTGCTAGCCTGAATACTCCATGGGATGGCTGTACAACTGCGGGGCAAGCACTGATGGTGGCCAAGTGTGTGCCAAGAGAATGACGATGTTCACACGGCAAAAGTCTTCCCTATTGCGTTCACATGGGCTCTGCTCTGCAAAGCTGGATGTCATAAAACTGATTAAGCCTGAAATTAGAAGTTGTGACTATTATCTCATCATTAAGCTTCAGAGAGCACCTTGCTGATACAGTCTGCATTTTGCCTCAGACACAGAGTGTACTTCTCTTGGCATTGACCTGGACTGTGTGGAGTCAGTATACACATAAAGATTTTTTTTTTTTTGATCTATAAAAATCATTACATTCTTTTAGTCAAAACATAAATTCTGCAACAGTAGAGAGTCACAGAGAAATGCTGACACATAGAACGGCTGTCTGCTCAGTACCTGCATTCTGAAAGGAAAGAATTACACAGTTAAGAAATATTCTGCAGCATGATGAAATAATTTATTTTAACTTTGCTGTCTGACTAGAAGTTCAAGATGATTCAGAGGAAAACCAGCTAATAACATAGAGACAAATTTGTGTCTCACTATTTCAAGTGAGAAATATTTTTTATTTCCATTTGTACTGCTCTATGGATGTACTTCATATGGCTTTTTCAGATACAGAATCTTCCCAGAAGCAAAGTATGCAGTAGAATAAACTACAGGGACACAATTAATTCAAAAGACATATTTATCTTTACAATCAATTTATAAGATTTGTGAGTTCATGATTTTATTTGTTCCAGATTTGTTCCTATTGTTTGGGCTTTCATTTATTTCTATGTTAACTGGTTTATAAAGCTGCCAGGTTTCAGCTTGTCCCTGCGCATAGACTGATTCTTCATCCGTTTAGTATGTTTTTATCCCCTTGGTTTATTCTTTTATTCCTTAGAACCCCTAACTGGTTTACTTACTTGTTGCCAAACAGCCTCTATCGGGGAGATATATCCCTGCAATAGAAATAGAGATTTTATGGCACCTCCATATCAACAAATGAATGCAGTTTGCCTACTCAAAGTTTACCTACTGGCATTTTTAAATTTTCCAATAAAGGGTGCTGTATAAATAACAAGTGTTGCTATCTCTGTATCTACCTCATTCAAGTGGCTCAGATAGTTGCTATGGTGCTGATCACAGTCTACATACCTAGAGATTAAATGAATAAAGTTACCTTCTGGCTCTGGGATCCATACTGGGCTTCTCTCGCTCCCTCCCTGTGTTGACTTTACAAGGGGAAGGCAGGTGTCGGTATATGGCACTTGCTGTGTGAAGTCTAAGTGACAGTTGCAATAGCGTGAAGAATGAATAGGAACTCAGTAAACACTGAAATGTCAAAATGCCCATCCTGTCTTCACCCTGTGCCTGCAGCTGTGAGTCACAACTTGACCCCGCTTCACCTGGGAGCCACCCCTTACCTGCTGACTCTCAGGGCCGGTCTGTAAAGCCCGGGCTCAGATGCTGTGCCAATGCAGCCAAGCAAAAGAGGGTCGAGCGATACCCAGTGCTGCGCCGCTCTTGGTCCATACGGCTCTGGTTGTAGCAGTTGGCCTGACTTTGGCCCATGCCACCTAGCACCACATGAGAGTGTCCAGCCAGTTTCTGGGGGCGAGCATGCACCAGGGACCATTGCCGGCGGGAAATACCGACAAGGCTGTCTGGCCTCTCTCCATCCCTTCCCCATAGTCCACCAGCAGGACTCAGGATGCTTTGCACCACCATCACACCCGTGTGAATGAACAGCATAAACACTGCAGCACAGCCCCCTCCTTATTTCAACACTTCAGACTGAAAAAATATAAACCTGCTCACAATAATGATTACGGCTGAGGGTCACAGGTCGTACAATGCGGATACGGCTGCTTCATGCTGCTTGGCCTGAGGCCCCTGACCCTGTTTTATTTCCTGGCGGAGTCATAGCTGTAGTTTTCAGATGTGAGGTGACCAGGAGGCAGCGTCCACAACACACACCCGCTACCGGGGACGAGTGAGGCTGCAGACCCCATGGAGCTGGGATGGTGACACCTTGGGCATTTTGGAAAAAGTTCTGCATTACAGGGTTCCACTAGGGACACAGCTTTTTGCTCAAGCAGCAGTACAGAGCACAAACACCTCTATTTAGGGCTACAGAGCCTAACGAGTGCCAGGGTACAGCTCCCCTCATCCCCTGGCACATTTTGCTCTTGTTGCTTTGTTAGGATTTGCTGTTGCCTTCAATGTGCGGAGCGGGGCTGGCCATTGCTAGGCAGAGCCAGGGAACAAAGGCTAAATCCCAGGAGGCTGAATCCAGCATACCAGGAGGCTACAAATGTTTGGTAAAGGCAGAATCCAAAACATTTTCCCGAGACATCTTGTTCAAGCCTGATCAGCTGCAAAGACAGGATAATGCCAGATAAATGAGTTCAAATGTATTTGCAGGACTTTGCAGATGGAAGGTTTGGGTTTTTTCCTCCTAGTGAAAATGCTGTGAAGGCGCACAGCCTCTGCAGACCAGGTACAAAGAGAGAGACAGAGACAAAAAAAATCCCTCTTTTCAAAGAGACACTGGCAAAACAACCTTTTAAGTACAAGAAGTTTAAATACAATTTAGAAATCTTATAAGTTAGAGAGAAATGAAAAGGTTTAACCTGCAGG
This sequence comes from Steatornis caripensis, assembly GCA_013398225.1. NCBI lineage: Eukaryota > Metazoa > Chordata > Aves > Caprimulgiformes > Steatornithidae > Steatornis > Steatornis caripensis. Next base: position 63,220 of record VZSC01006076.1, on the reverse strand, counting down.
GGTACCAAAAGAGATAATGAATTTTGCTTCAAAAAAAAAAAGGGGGGGAAATATTTTAACAAAATGTAATGGCAGAAAATTATAAGTCTAAATTGTGAACATAGCTTCTTAGTAAGGTCAACTGCATAATAGACAGTAGCTTAACCTCTTCCAGCAATTTTTAAACACCACGCAGCTTAAATAGACTACTTCTAAATTCAGCGGTATTTCTTCTGGGAGCTCTGAATGCAAATCAAGAGGTAATAGTGGAAGAAAATTAAAAGATGTGCTATTCTCATTTCATTTTTTGTACTGATAATAAAGAAAGCAGCATAGAGAGTGATACGGCAAAGTGAACCTCTAACTTGAATAGCTTTTCTTTCACTGTTAATCTGAAATGCATTACACCCTGCCTTTTCAAATAATCATAATGTTCTTTACTGTAGCCCGCATTAAAGTTTAGCAGGCACAAGCAGCAGCCGTCACCAGAGGTCAAGGTATTAGCAATCAAAGAAAATAATGACCAGATTAAAAATTTATCATTAAAATTACTAAACCAGAAACTTGTACAACAGCTTATCTTCCCCTTCAGCACAAATACCCAGCGGAGCCCTGCCTCCAGGGTTGGAGCTCTGTCCAGAAAACCCCACCACCCTCAGACGTCTCCCCGTGGCAGTGCCGCGGGGCTGGCCAGCCCTCAGACGGGCTGACATTACGGCACGGCCACCTTCAGCGGCCAGAGGGGACCCACACCCCTCCGCATCTCTCAGGAACGGGCACAGCTCCTGCAGGACAGGGAGCTCCCTGACACGGCTGGTTGCAAAAACCTGATCTCCGGCTTCTCACCGTGGTGAAAGGCTGTGGTCAGCGTGCCACGAAGCACCCAGGGTACATCCTCCACGCGCTTACCTGCACGGCATCCAACAACATGTAAGACTGGCTCTTACTTCATCTGCCCTGTGCACTGCTTTAGCAATAAAATACAGCTCCCGCACAGCACCTAATTAAGGAAATGACTTGTAAATTCACAAAGAAAAGTAATCCAACTGTGATCGTGGCGGTTTATGGCTCAAGTGATGGGGGGACTACTGTAAAAAGCAAGATTCCTATAATTCAAAGGGCAAAAAAGAGCACGTGCAGCTACCAAATCTACCAGTTACATCTAAGTGCTGAAAGATATTTCACAAAGGGTTCATTTTCAATAGGTTTGGCACTCAAACGTAATTTCTGAATTCAAAATAAACTCAGGAAACTACATGAAAATACATAAAGAATGCATAATTACTGATGCAAATAGGAGTATTTTTCTTGGAAACTCCATGTAATAAAAATGCAACACACAGGGGTACTGGTAAGAGACTGACCTTTATTTCCTGGCCCTAATCCATTTGGGTCAGAGTGACAAAAAGCAAACCCTTTGTCACATGGCAGGGGTCAGCCAGTCGTGTTTAATTTTTTCCTCTTTTTGCTTTCAAATGCAAATAAAGCACATTACCAATGAAAGTAATGATTGTAAATGAATACCTCAATTAAAGGAAATTTGCATAAAGACACATAGGACAGAGGTGACAGTAGATACTCCAACATCCTAACGGACAATAATCCATTTCTTAATCAACTTCTGTCAATAATCATAAGCTTTCTGCTCTCCATGGTTTCCTCATTATAACACCACCTCTTGTGTTTTTAAATAGTTCTTTCTTCAGATGTTGTCTGAGCCAGCAAGTGAATCCGCTAGCTGTATTTGCCGACTCTTTGTGGTTTTTCACAGGTGTACATTATTTCTGCGCAGGAGTACCGTCGGCAGCATTGTGGATGTTCTCAGATAACAGAGAGCCAGTGTTGCCTTGGGTTTTCTTTAGATGTCCTCGTTCTCTGTAGGACTGACCCTTGAGGGCTGCAGTACTGGCAGGTTGCTGCCTAGCGTCTGTTTGAAATCTCACATTTCCTTCCATTTGTAATTCCTGCCCTAATGTTTCTCCTGTTTCAGTTGTCTGGCACGCAACACCTTTGTGCTGCTCCTGATGATCAGTTGGTGCTGTTACCAGAAACTATTTAGAGGTTTACACAGATTTTTTTTCCCCCACCTGTCACAAATAGCCGTTGTCAACAGAGTGCTTATTTTGATTATGTTGGCGGGGGGGGCAAGGCGGGGGTGATCACCTTTTTTTTGGAAACACAGGCAAAGGGACTGCGATGATACAGCTAAACAGATCTATCTAGAGCAGGGCTTTTCTGAGGCAGTCTAATATTACGGACATTTTCTAGTCTTATTTCATCTCTAAATCCAAAGAGAAAAAGATGTGGTCTTCAATAGACAGATTTGTTTCTAATTAATGCTCTCTAGATTCAACAAGTAGCAAAAAATATAATCATCTAATACTACAGTACATCATCGAAAGGAGCTAATATTTTCTTTTTAGTTCAAACCGACCCCTTGTCAGTGGTGGCCAAAGTTTCCATGATTCCAGTGTCTGCCTTTACTTTCCAGGAAAGGTAAATGTACTAAATAGTTAGATACTAATTAGTTTTAATAAAGAAAATAGCATATGATGCTTTAAACCAGCTGTTGAATGTTCTGTGTTGTCATCTTCCCTTGGTGGTCCTCCGAGGTGGAATTGTGCCAGCCTGTCCTCAGACACCCTACAACTGAGCAACCTATTGGGAAAAAATTATGAGGAAAATGAAGGGACTGTTGCCTCAGTGGAGCTCGCAGTAGTGTGGATTAGAAATCACAAATGGGCACAGCAACAATAAATTCAGCTTTAAAACGCAGAGCACAGTCTTAAGTCCTATTACATTTTAGAGAAAAAATGTGTGAAATTCAAACAAAAAATGAAGTGTGTTGGACCACAAAATTTAATATAAGGAGGAGCATGAGATAGATATATATATAAAATTAAAAGTATCTGATGAAATGATAACTGAGCAGAGTACTAGTGAGTGGATTACAGCTGAGTATAATGATTGGCTAAAAATTGTGGTGCCAGTAAAAGATAAGAAAACCATTATTGCAAAACGATCAAGAAATGTATTTCTTGTTAATATTTTGCCATCTCATTGCTATCTCATTGTTAATTATATTGATCTTTTTGCAGAAGTTATATGTGCTTTGATATTGCACACATGCCTGATCAAAAGATGAACAGTGTACAAGCTGTAGCCTGCCAGTTCTGAAAACCATTATGAACAAAGCAGGTATTTGATCCACATGTAAGATACCCATTGCACACAAGCCTTCTCTGCCACACGAATGCCTGTATTTTATCATTCTAGTCTGTATTTAATAATTCTGTGCTTAATATTTTAATAATTAATTGGTAATTAATATTTTATAATAAAACATATGTATAATTTTACGTTAAATCTATAATATAGGGACTTCCACAAATCCCTTATTTTTCTCTCTAACACGAAACAGATGAGAAAACAGCAGCAGAAAAAAATACTAGTTGTGTGGGTCTAAGAGATGTATGATGGTTAGTACGGGCTCTGTCTTTCTTCACTCCCCATGAAAGTCGAGAATCGGCAGTTACCCACGGCGCACCAACGACTGGGCTGCTGAAGCAAACCGGAATCACAGCCCCGGCTGTGCGGGCATGGGGGCTGCATGTAGCACCACGTCGCTGTTTGTGGGTGCCCGCTCACTGTGTCATTTACGGCAGGAAAGGCAGGATTGCCTCTGAGCCAAATTCGAAGGCCATTCCTTAGATTTTCCACCTGCCATCTCTCAGAAAGACTAAATGCAGCTTACTTTGGCTAGCAGCACCCCGCAAGTTCTCTTTCAGTCATGAAACCAACCCTGCTAGTCATGTTTTGGGGTGTCACTGTAGAGCTGTGTGATTACAGCCTGTCTGGACATACCTGCATGAATTTCAGTCTGGCCAGCACAAGCAGACGTAATGATGCAGAGAATGTTTTCAGGTGAGCTGCTCATGCACCTCTGCTGGGTCACAAACCTGACGGTACAAATGCCATAAAATTAATGCTACCATATTGTTACTGCTACTATTGCTCAAACTAGCTAGATCAACACTAGCGTACTACTTCTGTGGCAATGTGTGTACAACCTTCCGTCTTTGTATATCCCTGACATGACCCCCATCATGTTTTCTGGCCAATTCTTAAAGCTAGAAACTGAGGCAAGCCATAACAGCCAGAGAAGCAGAAGTGCTCCAGAGAAACCTCAGTACTAAGCCTGAGCTGAACTCTCAGCCAGTCTTAAAGGAGAATTAAAAAATACGGAGCAGGTGTCCACCTCCAAATTATCTGTGTCTAGAGTTTCACGTACAGTTTAAGCTGGCGTAAACCATCACTACTGCTAAAAAACCACTTCCAGGCTCCATCCTCTCTCAGCTGCTCGTATCAGCTCCTCTCCTGCCTTTGCGCTGGCGTGAGTCTCTGTGCAATTGCCCAATGACCTGCATTGCCATCTGGGTGAAAACTGATGGCCTGGCCTTTCCCTGCCAGAGCTTCGCCTCCGCAGCCCAGTTCACCATGCAGCCCTGCAAAAACTGTGCTGGCAGCAGGCGAGGTGGGCAGCACAGCAGCAGGAACGGGGCTTGCCGGGCAGGGGAGGGGTGTGACTGCTGCTTTTGGCAGGCAGGATGATTCAAACCGCCTGGATGTACACATGAAACTGTATTTTCCGTGTTGAAATGCAGTGAGACGTCATTGCACACCCAGTGTGGCAATGAGATGTAAAGAAACAATTCATATGAATCCTTTCAACTCCAAAATTGAGTTAGAAGTTGCTAGAGCTGCCTTTATCCTTTGCCAATGGTTGTGGCTTTAAAGTAACTTTTCTTAGCTTTTAAATATTTTATTTTTCAGCCTGTGCCTTATAATTTGAAGAAGCCCGAGATGAGGATTGGGTTCTCCCGAGCTAATTTAGACTTTCTCAGTTTGAATTTAATGCCTCAAAAAGAGGGGGAAACGATACTACCATATGTAGGCTCATGGTTTTATATGGTATTATGACCACCCAAGAAACTCTGATTACTCCAGTTTCTGATCTTTCCTAGCTAATTTTTCAGTTTTCATGGTAATGGAAAAAAACTTGAAAAGACCTGAAGACTCACTAGCCAGAGGGCAGAAAGAATACAAGGCCCAAAATGCACACTTAAAACCTTGTTGTAATAACTCCAGCTTCACAACAGCGTACCACTGGGGTTGGACGGTCCTTGTGCAAGCTCCTTTGCTTTCGCTCTCTTGTCCTCTAACACAGAAAGCGCACTTACATGTTTTAAACAGTGGCACATTAACGCAGTGCCTGATGCATACTCTGCACTCCTACTCTTGGAGTAGGAAATACTAACCACCCCCTTGTTTCTCATGCACTGCTGGAATAGTTTATTTCTTTCTGCAACCAGGGCTTAAAGTCGGACATGATAAATCCCAGCTCTGCAGATACACAGCCCTGGACAAAATGCCTGGACATAGTGCCCTAGGCAACATACCTCTGAATGCAAGCGTTCTGCTCTCTGAAGCAAATGCCTATGAATCAAGTGATTTAACATTTAAATAGATTTTTAAATAATTTGACTAATTGGCAATTGCCTCAGACAGAAAGGATAAACACGTTAGTCACAAGTTTAAGAGACTAAGTATGTGGCACCTCTCCTCCTCCAGAGTTGAGTTTCGTGTGATTTGCATTTGATATTTGTGGTTTCTTTTAAAACATAGTACCTTTGATTGAATTTGTCTGGACACTTCTCCAGGCTCGCCAGCAGATGAGTTCACAATAAGGCACAAGTGCTCTCAAATAAGATAGAAAGTGCCTGAAAGTGCCGTATCCAGGGGAAGCCAGAGCCTGCCACCTCCTTCACTGCTGGTCCTGGCAATGCTGAACCTGCCAGGTGGGTGTAAGGGGGTCACCAGCGCCTGCTTTTTGACTTTCTTAGCATCTTCATGTATTTAACTGCACTGAGTGCTTCAGATCTTGCTGAACTTTACTCTGGTTAGTTATTATGGCTCAGTGAAATAATAAGTTTAATTTTATGCCCAGAAACGTATACCCGTGCTCCATTGTTTTAACTGGTTTTTATCCTCCCTTTTGCCTAAATAACACACCTTGAGGATGTTCTGATGTTCGTGAAAGAATTGTATTTGATTCATCACTAGTGCGTTCTTCCATGATTCACCTCAATACCATACATCTTCGTGATGTACAACTAATGTATATGATTCAGTGTGATGCTGCACACCTCTTTGTGATTCATTGTGCTACACAGCTGGTTTTTGTGTGGCAGACCCACACAGACACATAACAGTAGTCAAATATGAGAGATAATGAGGAGCCAGGACCCTCCAGTGAATGCAAAACCGCAGTTTACAGACACTGGGAGATGAGGAGGGGAGCGCGGTGTAAAGCGGTGGTGGGCGTTGAATCTCGCACAATACTGATACAAAAAATGTCCCGCCACAGCAGCGTGATGTGCTTGCCTCAGTAGAAAAATTGTCTGCCCTCAAGTCTTTTGAGTCACTTCCTTTAAGCGTGACAGCTTGTTTTTCAATTTGCAAGAAGTTTTCCGCAACACCACAGTACCTCAGTGCCATTAAAATGTTTGGATAAGGAAGGGTCCCTGTGGCTTCAGAGGGTGGAGGTGAGTTGTCTCTGTTTCCTTCCTAGGGTGATCATCCTGAGGGCAGCCAGGGCATACGCACAGGGGATGGGGGGGGGTTGCACTTGCCAGTCAAGTCCTCCTCTTCTTCCACATTCCTAAAAGGAGGACTGGCTGTAGCGGCACAACCTTCTTGCTTCCTGCTGCTGGGGACCTCCAGACCCTCTTCACTGACCCACAGCCACAGCAGCTCGGCAATCCCAGGCGTGACCCTGCACTTCAAAGATGCTGCTGCTTGTGGTAACACCATCCCAGCTCCGGTGGGACAAGAACAACAAAGCAGATTTTAAAAAAATTACCATTACCTGGTCGTTTCGGTAATAATTTTAGATAAATTTAGCTGTGTTGCCTATCACTGAAGGCGCAACTCTGGAAGCTGCGGCCACCGCAGCACAGCACCATGCCGGGACTCCCTCCATCTGCAACGGCAGGGCCGCATTTGCGAACCAAAACCACCTGAGCTGGCAGGCCCTGCTCGGTCCGGAAGGCTCTTCCTAAATTTGGCGCGGCCAGCCAACAAGCAGACACCCTGCCTCAGTCGAAGGCCGTCATCCCTGGTCAGCCCAAGCCATCCACAGAGCGGCCGCTCCATCCCCCTCGCCTCACGCCAGCCCCACCGCAGCAGCCCACGCTCCGGGCAAGGGGAGCGCGTGCCACGAGGGGCCGGGCACCCCGATACTCTGCGCTGGCGATGAGGGCGGTGGGCATGCGGCCTTCCCCGCCCGCCGCCTCACGTGCCCTCGGCCGGGGTGCGGGCGTGGGGCTGCGGCCCCGGCGGTACCGGCTGCCGGCGGCCCCGCCGCCTCGTGGCCCCGCAGCAGCCCCGGCACC
>VZSC01006076.1:0-55167 GCA_013398225.1 Steatornis caripensis | reverse complement strand
CGCCCCCGGGAGGCAGCGGCGGCCGCGGGGGGCCGGGCGGCGGGGAGGGTGTCACGCTGGTGCCGCTCGGGGCCGGGAGACGGCCCAGGCCGGGCAGGGCCCGGTGGTGTCCGCCGAGGGGCACCCGGCGGCGGGGCGGGGAGCGGCGACCGTGCGCGGACGGCCCCAGGCGGGAAGGTGCTGCCCGCGGCTGTCGTCCGTGGGTCGGCCCAGCCCTCCGCCCCTCGCACGGCGTTTCGGACGCGCTGGCTTCACGCGCGCCTGATGCGTTTCTCTGTTGGTTTGGGCGTAAAATCCCTCAGGTTGGACGTTGAGGTGTGACTTTCCTTCCCCTCCGTTTTTTCTTTTTCCTCTCATTTTTTAAATGAACCGGGATTTTTTTTTTTTCTCGCTCTCTCTGTTGACCCAAGTTTTTTTCTTTCCATCAGTATGCCTTTGGGTTTTTTTAGCGTGTGTGTGATCGCCATCCATTACCCCTCTGTCCAGCGTGCTTCGCTGTGAATTTTAGCGACAGAGCCATCGGGAAAGGCACAGATCACTACTTTTTCTAAATTCTAGAAGCTGAAATAATGTGAATGCACTGGATTAACTGGGTCGCTGCCTGAAAACATCATAGCTTTCTGCTGCAGGCGCGCAGTTAGATGTTTTGAGGACTTTGCCCTGAAATTGTGAGTCCTCAGAAGCCTACTTGTTTTATCTCTCAGTAATGTGCTTTGCATACCGGTGGTGTTGTGTGCGTAATGGTAACCCTGGGGAGCCCGGCTCACGGAGGCCGAAGAAGGCAGAAGCGCTGACAAAACCAAGGCCCGGGTCCTGCAGCTGTGCCCGTGTGACGACTGAGCGGCTCTGTGGGTCGGGGTGCAGGTTTAGGTGCCTTGATTTTCTTGTGTGTTGTTGCAGGCGTGTTCCTGGCAGGCATCGCTGACAAGGTATACTGTAAGTGAAGTGAGCAGTTTAGGGTTTCTCTGAGATAAAATGTTTTCTATTTCAAGTGAAGCCTTTAAACCCTTTGGTCTCAGCCACTGAAACACGTCTCGGGTCGAAAATAGTTATTTTCCTCAAGTACTCAAACTGGTTAGGCTGAGTTGAGCTCTTTTTCTGTAGCACTGATGGCTATATAAATTCAAATAAAATTAGAAATGTTATTAATGGAAGTTATGCAGAATTCTTATCTTCTGACAAAGGACAGGCTTGAAAGTTGTTGCTTCTGTAACCAAGGTAGGTCAGAGCCGTGCCTGCAGTCTCACCGTCTACAGGGCTGCTGCTCAGTCTGATTAAGAAAGTATAGACATTGTTGACTTTAACTTTTGGGAAGATTAGAAGTTTAGGATATATATAATTTGGAGGTGTGCTTGGAGTTTGTTTGCATCTTATCCATCAGCAGTTCATGGCATGATTAAAGGACCTTTCATTTATGAAAACTTCTTTCTGCAGTATCTCTCGATAAACTCGGTATCATTGTAATTCCTTGGCTGTATTCTGTTTAGACAAGACAGTGGTTAACCATGTTTTGGAGTTTGATTTTTTTGTTGTTGTTGGTTTTTGTTTGGGTGTTTGTTTTGGGGTTTTTTTTGAGGCTAAATAAACATGCTGCTGGAAAAATCCAGGTTGCTGTGCTCAAGGACTGCAGGCCATGTTGGATACAAAGGATGATTTGGGTCTAAAAATGGATGGTCAAAGATCCTGAAAGCAAATGGGCTGTTTTGCCAAATAAGGAAACTTGGCACATTCTGCTGTGTATTTTAAGATAGCACAAGTGTAGTGTGCTACTACTTTATTGGCAATACGTTGGCAGCGTGCCCTCCTGAAGAAGTACTGAATCCTGCTTCATGGAACCACACAGTGAAGTGAGGGCAGTGAATTGTGTGGTTGTTCCCTTTAATAAATTATGAAGGGTTTTCCTGAAGTAATCGAATATTTGTGCAGCGTCAGGTGCACGTGCAAGATGAGGGATGCAATTTTCAGTTCTGCAGCCACGCACTACGCAAAATATGAGTTGCAGTTACTGTGCAATTTGTCCATCAGTGGAAGCTCTCTGTACTCTGGAAGCAGTGGCTGAATGACAAATGGTAGGATCTTCTGGCTTGTGTATGGAATAAAGCAGAGAGCTGGGCTTGATGGCACTTCCACTGTGGTGCAGGCTGATTTTGGGGAGCTGGGAGCTGCAAGTGAACGTGCCTGGTTCTTCCAGTGTCGCTGTGCTAGGATGCAGGGCAGGGCTGCCTACAGTGGTCTCGGTTTGCAACCCGTCTGCCTGGGTGCTTGGGGATTCCTTCACCTTGGGGAAGTTTGGAGGGAGCAGCAGGGTCCTGAGGAGGGACCTCCATGCTGATTACTCCCCTAAAATGCTGTAATCACAACAAGCCAGTGATGGCGGATGGTTTCCTACACCAAGCAGTTACTACTACGCTGAACTGAGCTGCTTGTGGCTTAATAGCTTGCTGCAAAGTGATTCTGCATAACAGAGTCCTAACATGTTAAATACTAATGTTAAATAATAACTCTACATGTTATATACTGCCAAATGCTGCTCAGATCTGTATCTTTTTGGTGTGAAATGAACAGCTTCTAGAAGTGCGCTCAAATAAGTTATTATGAGGGAAAAAAAAGACATAGGAGAAGATGGAGTTGTTGCAAGATTACAAGCTTGTTAACCATTAGAAATACAACGGAAAAAGGAGAAAGTTCCCATAGGAATAATTGAAATAACCAGCAACTGAATTATTTCTTGCAATACCTGTCATTCCCTGTTTCTGAACTGTCACGTTTTCATTTCATCAACAAGCAACAAAGTGAGTCAATGTAGCATTCCCCACTGCTACACAATGGTAGTGGTTAAATGCCCAAAGCTGTGTTAATGGTGAAGCACAGTGCTGATGCCAGACGTCCCTTACGCTGTGTGCCTGTGAGCAGCCGTCATGCCCCCAGCACCAAGCCTGGACACCCTGTTGCAGAGGACACTGCTCTCCTGACCGCAGAAGTGTAAGATGCGAAGAAGTGCTGCGCGTTGGAATGATGCGCTTGTTTTGCATGCAAGTGTAAGACTATGGAGTTTAATGAAATACCTGATTTATTTTTTTTTCTTAACCAATGGTATAAACTCAGATGTTAAGTATCTTTTTAAACAGGATGACAAGTTAATAACTGTGTGTGGATTTGTCACATGCAGTTGTTACTCTAAACATTTGTTTTCTCAAACATAACAAAGAGATTGATCTGTCTAATTGAGGATTAACTACCTTGCATCTGAAAACATGGAGTAATATTTAAACAGGTCTGTTCTTTCATCTAGAAGGAGAAAACTGTATACCTAACTTAGGCTGTCATTAATTACAGATCTCTAAATAAAGTGTGTCCCATGTAAATCTCCTCTACTTTCTCTGGAAAGAAAGCATCTGGAAGAACCTGATACAAACCAGTGAATCATTCTTTAACTTTCTTGCGTGCTGGTGCCTGCTGATTGCTGCTGATTGACTGCTATAGCTAAATTTGAGATCAGGAAGGTGTTAAAAGAATCAACACCAGCTTCTGCAAATGCTTGTGTGCCAGGCACTGCGTTGTGATTGCGTAAATGTTTAGGTAAAGTTTTAAGCGACGAGGAGGACCCATCAGAAAAGTACTCACTTGTATTTATCAAGTGTCTGGTGTGCATGTTGTACCATCTCGAGGTCTGTTTTCTGGGAAATTTTGGAATAACCTCTTGTTCTATGTTAGCGTAACTTTCAGAAGTCAAGTAATCTACTTGCTTATACGGATGATTCTGTTCTTCTGGGTGAAAATAATTTAAAATAATTTGACAGCTCTTCAGAACTATTGAATTCAGATAGCGAAGGCCAGAAATACTTGTTTCTTGTGACGTATTTTTCATTTCACTTGGTTTTTTTGTTCCTTCTGCCATCCCAAACACAACCGTCTGTTATCAGGTGTTCATGCTTTCCAGTTAAATTTATGGTCCAGTCGGTGCATGTGCTTTTGCCTACGAGTAACATTACTCTTTTGAACAATTCTTTTGTCAGTAAGGGGGTTGTTCACTGAAGCATAATTATCCGCATGCATAAACGTATGCAGGGCTGTGGCCTTAAATTGTGAGGTCTCTGGGTAGGGAAGCTCACCTGTTTTATTTGTCTCTAAAGTGTCACATATGCTTGAGATACCATGTGCACAGAGTTAACTGCTAGAGTAAATCAGCTTTTGCTTCTGAAGACCTGCTAATTAAGCAGCACTGGCAAAGAGCAAAAAGTTAAAAGTGGTTTCGCTACCGTCCTGATTTGCAGAAGTGACCAAGTCCCTTTCCCTTGAGCTTTCTCTAAAGAAAATGGTGCAAAAGATGACTCTGGGATGGCAGGGAATCTGACGACAACAAGGACGAGGTTAACACAAGAACAAAATGTCAGCAGAAGAGTTCAGGCACTTGTACTGGGGAAGGAGCCGGCAAGGTACTGGGAAAATGAAGTTCATTTCACATCCCATGGGTAACCCCAGCTCTGATTCACAGAGCTGCGGAAAGAGCGTTCGTGTTCCCTCACCGACAGCTTTGCAGGCTGGCTGTCAGGGAAGGCATGCTTGAAGCATGTGATGCCTTCTGTAAACATAGTAAAGTTGTCACGGTCTCATCAGTGCTTGCCTTTACCCTCACGAGCGGTGAAGAGATGTAAAATGAAGCAGGCAGTTTCAGAAAACGCTGTATGTTCTCTTATGCAGTAGGTAGAAAAAACATTGGTATCTTTACGTCTTATTTGGAGAATAGCTGCAACCAAATAGTGTCAGAAATTTCTGTCAAATGGTATCTCAAAATTTTAATCAGATTAGCTGCACAATCGGGAGAGCCCGGGGGAAATTATGTCTCTGTTACAGAAGGGACTGGGATGAAGGGGTTTTGGCAGTCGGCAGTGCAGGTGTATTACAGGTGCATTTCCCAGCCATGGACAACACATAATGCACGGATTCCATCTCAAAAAGCTCTATCAATTGGAGGCTCCCAGAAGACACAGTATCTTTTGGTGCAATAGTTAGACAGTATAATGGAGGTGTAATTTTCACCAGCAACCCAAAATCTCTCTCTTTTTTTGGCTTGTTTTATTCAAATACATCTCTAATTTTATGGTGGTAAGTTTACTTTCATTTATTGCAAGTATAGTAACTTTTGCAGGCGATTAAAACTGCCGTGTCTAAACTGGTGCATCTGAAACGATCCTGCAGCAGGCTTGCAGATAGTTCTGGAAGATGCCATGTACTGCAGTCCCACTAAGGACCTGAAGCTTCCTGATCATACACCATTAAAAAAAGAAACATAAAATTGGTCACTGTTGGTGTATGTAGATAACATTTCTTGAAATTTGCTACACGCATAAGTTTTATGACTCTGAAATCTCCGAGAAGGACGTTCTGTTCCTCTGGCAGCAGACGTGGGATCATCCCTTGAAACTGCCGACACCAGTCTTGGCACAGGCTGCAGAATTTCACATATTGTAACCCAGATGAATTACCATGTACTCGCGCTTTGTTGTAACATGCAAACAGAAGTGAGTCACTTGGGAACAGATGTTTACCGTGGCCAGGTTTTTCCACATCCTTGCGCGAAGCATGCCTACCTCGCCCCAAGTGCCGGCAGCACGCGTGGTGCGTGCCGAGGTGCTGCTGCCCGCCTGCCGTAAGGCTGCCTGCCCGGCCAGGGCGGCGCGCGCCTCATGTGCGGCCATCGCGGCAGGAGAGCCGGCGTGCCTGGCGTGCCTGAGCTCCTAGGCAAGCTCGGAGCGGAGAGTGCGCTTCCTGTCTGTCGGCGCGCTTTGCTCGCGTTGGGGAAGGCGGTGATGCTCCTGCCTTTTGCAGAGCCACTTCCAAGGTGTTCGGGAAACGTCAGTATTGCTCTGGGAAAAATTATTAGCAATTTCTGTCTCCCAGCTGCTCCTCATAGCTCGTGCAAATTTTGCAGACATTTGCACAGCCTGTTGGAGTGGAGTTCCCAGGCTCTTTTCTTCCTGTGCACCACGGATTTTACTGTAATGTGTTTATGGCAACTGGTTCTGGTTTTGGGGTGTCTGAGCATACGTAAGAAAGTCCATAAATCTGTGGAGCATATCTGTTAATTAAAGCTTTTCTCTTCACAGGTTTTGCTGTGGTATATTTTGTCATTATGAGATGTCGTCTACCAGTGCTTCATTTGTGCAAATTAGATTTGATGACTTGCAGTTTTTTGAGAACTGCGGTGGAGGGAGTTTTGGGAGCGTCTACCGAGCCCGATGGATTTCTCAGGACAAGGAGGTGGCTGTAAAGAAGCTGCTCAAAATAGAAAAAGAGGTAAGAGTTTACTTTTCATTCACTTTGCTGTGGAAACAAGGACAGAAATTCTTTTCTAGTTTCATCCATCTTCTAGCTAATTGAGGCAAACTGTCTTGGACATTTTGTTTGTTTAATTACAAAACCCCATAACTGGATGATGTTACAATAAAGACATACCGAGGGAGCCCCAGCTGAGGGTGTCTCTGATTTAAAGCATTATTGTTTTACTGTTTATTGTCCTCCCCCACTTTTCTTCTTTAGCAGCTCCTCTCTGCCCCCGGCGCTGAGGAGGAGAGCTAGCTGCATCTATGGAGCTAGTAATTTCCCTTTGATACTGCTGGGCTAGATAGGTAGAGGTAGTGTTCACTGTCTTTGCCTGCTTCTGTTTTCTCCTCTTTACATCTGGTCTCTTAAGTGCCATGGTTTGTATCTTTATGTTTGCTATAGGCTTAGCACATCTTGCTCGGCATTTTCTCTTCCCTGCCTGCTGCAGGTTTTGATCTGGAGCATCACTAGCTCTCGGTTACTCAGAGTTGCACTTAGACTTGGTCTCTTCTTGCAGCAAGGTTTAAGCTTAACCATTCTAACGGTCACCCTTCCTTGTGGCATCCTGTGCACCTGGAAAAGCGGACAAGTCCTTGGCAATCCTCTGGGAAAAGGCAGAATTAACTTACTGCACCTTTACCAGCTGAGGGTGGTTTAAGGGGGTTTTTTAGAGATTTTTAGGTTTACCTAAAAATCCTCTTGACCCTCAGCTTTGTACAGTGCCAGCAGAGACAAAGAGTATGTGGCCCTCACAGCGCTCCAGTCTGCCTGCTGGTCACCACCACTGATGCAGCAGTGAGGATGCACCAGTGTAGCGATGGACAGCACAGTTACTTGACCACTGTTCCACCATGAGTATATCTAACTTGTGTACAATATCCTCAAAGTATTTTAGGAAGACAGTTATAAGCTGGAGGACAGCAGAGCAGTGCTAGGGTTAATACTCTTAGTAAATAATCAGACACCAAAGTTCATCCACTGCTGCAGCAACCAAGTTAGCATAGTTACATCGCGCTTAGTGACGTGATAAGCATGTTTGATCATGACTAAGCAAGTTGCTGTCTAAAATATTGTGGAAAAATCTCATGATTTTTCCAGAATGGTGGTAGATGTACACCTTCTGCCCAATGTCAGTTTGTACTGTTCTCTTTATTTCCGCTATTTGTTAATATCAAAAGATATACAAAGACAAGTAAAATTGGTGCTACACAGCATCAGTAATTAAATCAAATTAAAAATCAGCTGGCTGGCACAGTAATGATGAGTGAAGTATCTTTATTGAATAGATATGTTTCTGGTGGGATTACACAGGAGACAGTGCTAGACCTGTTGCTAGGTACTTAAAGCATTTTTGAAAGAAAATATAAAAATAGTATTACTACATCTGTGACGGCATAAACCTCAGTGGAAAGGAAGTGATGGAGAAAGCAGGACAGTCACATGCATTTCTTGACACAGTTGGACCACTCAACAAAAATATCTTTTTCAGAACAGCCAAATACAACATTCAGCTTGTAGTAATGAGGAACACAGGTTGCACACTAGGAAAAGGAAACCATATGCTGGAAAGAATTTAGGATAATTTACAGGTTTATTTAGGGATTGTTGAAGACTTGGAAGTCATTAGGAGCTCCTGTCATGGTGCTGTTAGGCAAATTAAGTTAATGCCCTTGCATATCCAAACGAGGTTCAAGTCATTTGTGAGAACTGGCTGGGCTTTGTCTTGGTATGTGGCACTGGGGAAATGGGTGTTAGGCAGTAGGTGCAGACCCGGTTCTGTTGTGTGCAAAAGAATGTAATCGAACTGGAGGGGCAGCCCAGGGGGATTGCAAAACACACTTAAAGAGTGGAAAGTAGGGGGGTTGAGGCGGTGTGTGTGTCCTAAGGGGGTGATGGACATCATCTATCAAGATGAGTTGACAGTAGGGGAGCAAGTGCCTTCCAGCACAAAGTTGTTTCTTTTCCTTCAGACTCGTCATCATTTGCAGCTTAAGCTAACAAGACAGGTTATAGTTAGGAGCAGTTTAGTGTGAGCACCTTCTCTTAAAAGTTTTCTGGGGAGGCAGCAGAGAGGTAAGTGGTGGTGCGTTAAATAAGTCTAGCAAGTTTTGCCAGAACTTGTCTGTCAAAAACCCTAGAAAATTAAAAAATAAGAGCTTGTTTACAAAAAGTGCATTTTCATATGGAGAAAATGCTGGGCTTATTTAATGTAGCGCAAAAAGTTATTACAAGAGCTAATGGTTGGGATCTGAAGCCAGACAAATTAGGATGGGAAATAAAGCACAAATTATAAGGAGTGAGGATGAGTAACACTTGGAGCAGACTACAAACATAAGGAGCAAAGATGGAGAATCCTTTCCATGTCTTCACATTGAGATGTCTTTTTGGACAATTGTTTTTGTCAACTTGTTCAGCTCAATACAAGCGCAGCTTGCTGAAGTACAGTGGCCTGTGACGTACTGGAGGCCAACCTTGGTGGCCTGAAGGTCTCTTCTGACCCTAATGGCTGTCAGTCTGTTTACATACATAGTGTGCAGTATGTTAATCTGTAGAGATCTGTGACTGAACTGTGCTGAAAGTCATGGCAGGTCAATGGCTTTTCTGATAGCAATAGAAAAATAACTTGCCGTAACTGTAATGTATCTGTGTTTAGTAGATACTTGGATGGTTTGCATTTAGTCCAGAAAACTAATCGTTACCCTTTCTGGTTTATTTGAAAGAAAGTGTCCTTTTAACTTCGTGACTGATTGTATTTCTGTTAACTACTGCCAATAATCCATAACAACTGATTAAAAAGAAAACAGAGGAGGGTTGGGAAAAGCTTGCTCAGAGGAATTTCATGCTAGCCGAGTCCAAGGGCACAAGCCAAGTCAATAGAGCTGTGGTATCACTCTGCAAATATGTTGTATCTGTGTTTCATTTTATTAAACAAGCCAATGAAAATCAGCAGAGATCTTGAAGGCTTGATGTTAGCCAAGTGGCTAACAAGTTCTAACATGTGAAACAAAGCAATTTTTGTTCCAGTATATAGCAGCATATCATACTAAAATACGTGCTCAGAAAAACTTATGAATACTTGGAAGGCAGTTGCTTAGGCAGATTCTTCTAAACTTTTTAAAATTTGAGAAATGGGAAGACCTCTGCAAGGCATTAACTTTTTATAGACATGCAGTAAAATGTGACTGTATGGGAAGAGGTGCGTGTTTATGTGAATTCAATTCAGCTAAATACAGCTAAATAGGTGTGCTTAGAGAAATAAATATGCTGCAAGGCCTTGATTAGAGTATCGGATCTGAAACTGTGGGCAAGACTTCTGCTGATTATGTAAACCATAGGAGTGTGTCTTGAGTGATTAAGTAACAGCAAAAACAAATTACCATTTTACTATCTCTTCCAAGCACTTCAGCAGTTCTAGATTTTAAGCAAGGAACAGGAATTCCCTGTGAATTGTTTTATGGAAAATCGAACTGTCGGCGTGATGTCTGTGATGCATGTGGGTGGAGTAGAAATGCCTCCTGTAGTAGGATGCGCACTTTCTCCTTTTGCCCTAAGTGATAACTATGTGTGTTCATGGAAGAAGATTGCACATGTACTACTCAGGAGGTTATTTGGTGTTTTTGTGAATGACTTATATGAATTATTGGATAAGCCCGCAATTTGGCTCCCACTGAAATGGATAGGAGATATTGGGCCCAAAGGCCTTATTCTGCAAATTGCTAGCAGTTCTTTTGACTCCATTATCTTGAGTAGATAACTGTTGGAGTGAAATGTTACAACCTGTTGTTTTATGCCTTGCCACATTAGCTTTTTGCTGAATGGCACTCACCTCCTTCCGTTGTCTGCACCGCTATGAAGTTCACCTGTTAGTTGTCATACTTTTGGTTGAAGACTTTTTAGTTGAAGACTGTTGGTGGCTGGTTTTTTTTGTAGCTGGCATCTGATCTGGAGTGTGGTTCTTCACCGGGAGATTTCTTACTACTGGAATTTTACCTGGAATTTGAATTTAATTTTAATGTCACTGCCCTCTGGAAGTGCTCCACGATCTATGAATTGCCTTGTGCTATTGGTGGACAGCAGTATTGCATCTGATTTGCTTGCTTCAGCTATTACAACCATGGTACTTAGGTACAAGATCATTTGGTTTCATGCAGTACAGCTGTTCCTGGATTCCTTCAAAATGTTGGCAGTGATCTGCGCAAACTGCAGGAGAGTGGCAGGAAAAAACCCAGTAAAATGTAACTGTAATCTTACTGGGAAATACTTCTGGTGAACTAACAGAACTAACTTGTGGATAGATGATGCTAAATTGAGTAGGATTAACTGTGCATGCTTTGTTCAGTCATGTCTGTGCAATGCATTTGAGTTTTATGAGACTCAAAAATAAAAACATGTTTTTACTAGTTTTGATGCTGTATTACTGGAAGTCTGACTTACCATCAAAATTAATTTTCTGTTGTCAGGTGTCCTTATTGTAAAACGTGCAGTAAGCTTTAGAGTATCTTCTAATGCTTCATAAAACTTTTCATATGGAATATAATGCAGCTTGTTAGCTTTTTTGATTTTGTCATCCACTTCTGGAAGGGTCTGTCCAGAAAACGTGGATTGTGCCTGTACTTTCCGAAGGGGATGAGTTCAATATGACCACATGCATGTCATTGGACTTACCTCACTCATGTTTGTAGCCCTGAAAGACAGCATATGGTAATTTTAATGTGGGTCATGAGAGTAAGGACTGGGAATGACTTTCAGGAGTAACAAGAGAAAAACAACAGAGTAAAATAGACCAAACCAAACCAAACTGAAATTGATACTTAGCCCTGACAGGACTAAAAATAGTAGATGTTCTTTTTGCATGTGGTTTATAGTTGGTATGGGTGCTTGAGTGCCAGCCTTGAATGACTCTCCACACTGGGACCTGGCTGTAATGAAGAGCAATTTTAATGCTTTTTTATTATTTTATTAGCTCTTTATAGGAGCTCATGTCTGAGTCAGCAAGTACTGAGAGTGATTCAAGGTAACATCTGCCAGGAAATGCCTGGATTTACCTGGTTCCAACTCGGAGAGGGGAAATGGCAAGCCCCATGTTTCCAACACGTGGTCCTTTGGTGCAGGTGCTATTGCTAATGAGTGATGAGAGAGGGCTTAGAGTGTGTGCTCTATGAAGGTACATAAGGTGTAGGAGTCAAATGTATGAACTTTCCAGAGATATCTGTGCCTACATTGGAAAATTACAGAGTTCACAAAAGGAGAAAGTTTGCTTATCCCTAGAGTAAGCGATCTCATGGGAACCGTTCCAGCCCCATATTAATTTAAAGAAATACTGCTGTATCTTGTTAACAGCTAAAAGGAAATAAAACTGTATTTATTATACCAGAAGAGTGTCTTAAAATGCCTTTGTTTCTGTTTTACAGAGTGATTATTTTGCAGTTTTCTGTTTCTTTTCTATATTTTGGTAAAGGAAATGGCTTTGAGCGCTCCTGCTGCTGTGGACTGGGGTATTCCCAAAAGATACCAAGAGAATAGTCAGTACCCTTTCTAGACTGTGGAAGTTGTCAAAATAGGTTCAGATGCTCCAGCTGTTGTATGTTCTGTGTCTTGCAGAATAAATCGTTTTGGATAGGGCAGACTCCTGCAATAAATCTCTGACTGCTTTTCTTTTGAGTTGCCCTACTCTTGGCTTTCATTCAACATATGTTCTCTGGAGGACTGTATTTTGTAAATTAATGTCATGTTTTCAGGTGTCAAGAAATTCAATGCATTAGATTTTCTTAGTGCTTTGGATAAGACTTTATCATAAGTGACAAGTGGTGTTAGGTGTTGCAACCAAAATGATATCAAAACCCTGTTGGTATTTGGGAGGTACTAGTGTAATGAGAGATGACGTAGCATTTCCAGAATACACTTATTCTTGGGAAGAACAGGCTTTAGTTTCATTTTGTCTGTTTTAAGAAGAAACTTCATTCCTCTGCATCTCTGCTTCCCAAAACAATCTCAGAAACATAGCAATCCAAGTACAGAAATGTATTTGTCTATATTTTGCTACATTTTATTGTAGTGGATATTTCACTTGCATATTTAAGTGTTTTTATACAAAGTTTTTCATTAGATGAGTAATGTCTTTCAGAGTAGTTTCATGTAAATAATGAGGTTTTTTGACCAGCTTAATTTGAGATTCTTACTTACACAGGCTTGTGTATACACTCTTGATTCTTTTAAATCAAGCCAAGTTTGGCTTAATTTGATTTAGACATCAGCTTCTATGAAACTGGCATGCCAGGGCCCAGACTGGCAATCTGTGGCTTCAACAGTTATTTTGGGTCAGTTGAGACATAGTGACTGTCAGCATGGTCATCTTAGCTTGCAATAAATGAAAAGCAGTTTCACAAGTGCTGGGAATCTTGCTGTAGCCACATTTAAGAAGTTACCCAGTCCTTTTTTAATCAGCTAAGCCACCAGATTTTGTACTGAAATTGTAAAGGGTTAAGTGCATGTGTCATTTTGTTGACTGGTGGGCAGCTTTGAACAGTTACTACGTAAACAAACTTGCTATACAGGTAAATTATTAAGCTAAGATGCACCAGATTTGTCTGTTGCTTCCTTTAATTTGACTCTCCTGAATTGCCCTAAACTTTGTTAGTGTGAAGCAAAATTACCTTGTGGTGCTTCTGGTCAAGAATACGTGTGCAGTTGCCATGGCATGGTTGAGGCACAGGAACTTAGTGTGTGCCTGATCCCTGGGTTAGGAATATCTCTGTGAGGTTTGGATCCTTTTACCTCAATTATCTTTGGTTTTTCAGACGGTGCAACATCTGCAGGTGAACAAGTTTTTATGTCCGTTTCCTACAAATTATGAATAAATGTTGTTTAGAATAGGGAGAAAATCTGTCTCTGATTATTTAGAAAGCACTCTTTCTTATCCTTTTTGCTATCCACAATATGCAACTTGTTAGAATATTATTAAATATTCTTTAGTTTCATAATTAATTCCATCATGTATTGTCTTAAAAATTATTCTGTCAATCTGCTGCAAATTTTTGTTTGACAGTGGTTTGCTCAAGTTGCCAGTAGATACTTAGCCACAATTAAGGGTATTTTTCCTAGTGTTGTTTGGTTTTTTTTTTAATTATTTTGCTCTAGATATGTTTCTCCGTTTTCTGTTTTCTTTTTGCATGGGCTCAGTTATTATTTATAATTTGGAGGAGAGATTGTGTTGCTTATTTCTCCATGCTAGCAACCCTTGACATCAAATGGCAGCTCTTTTGTTTCCCCTCCCACGACATTTTTTGACCCCGAGCTTCTGTTGAAGTGATCAGCTGCAAAGTGGTATTTTTGGATGTTTGAGCTGTTCTGAAGCTTTGCTGTAGAAATCTCGTGGATATGGAAGAGAACCTTTTCTCTCAAGGTGGTGTTCTAGGCTGTTGCAGCTCAAGCAGTTGAGGGTTGGTTCAAGTTAGTCTTATCTCTACATTTATCTAACTGTATAGTTTTCTTAAAACAAGGTTACAGTAGAAAATTGCATGGCAGGTGAGATCTAGTAGTATCTTTAGAGTATGGTAAGTGATTGCATGTTTGAGTCTCGAGTGCTTTGAGGGGCAGCTGACAATTTAAATGTCTGTGACCCGCACTGAAATCTATTGGTGTTGCAGTCCCTGGGGACTGTAATGAAATAACGTACACGCACTGCAGCATAAAGAATGACAAATTATTGTTTCTAATAATACCAAAGTTGCTGTTGAGGTGTGTGGAAGTATTGTTTGAATCTAACACAGTTTGTGGCTTGTTGCATGCCTGTGTGATGGTTCAAATGAAGTTAAGAGATCTGTGCTGGAGCTGATGTGATCTGAGTCTGGGACCATGGGTCTCCTGGCAGCTTCTTTTCACAGGTGTGTTCAAAGCTGAGCACACAGGCCACACTCTTTGCTTGGGGATCCCAAACTACTCGCCATGCACATGGTAGCAATGGAATTTGGAACAACATGTTTTGTCCTCTTAAGAGGGCAGTAAAGCACTCAATAGGCCTAGACATAGTCCTCCTTTACTTCCCCCCCTTTTTTTTTTGATCCTTAATTTTTGAGTGGCTACACATGAGTTGTTTATACAACTGGTCTGGGGCACAAGATTTTGTTGATACAAAGTTGAAGAAAAAATATACAAAAATACATATCCTACCTTTAAGGGAGGCATCAAAATAAATCTTTTTAATTGTACTGATGCAACTAAGACTGTAAAAGTTATTTCACATTTACCTATTGCCACTTTTTAAGGTGCTGATAGAGAAAGTTTCCTTTTTAAGAGGACAATATAAACAGTCACAAGGAAACATCCAGACCTGTTTATGTTAGCTGGAGGCTGCAGAAGAGCCCAGAGAACAGTTTCAGCATTAACTCTTTTCTCTCATGCTCAGTTAATTGCACTAACACACTGGGAAGATGAGGCCAATAAGGGCAAATACAGAGCCGCTTTTCTGATCCAGCTGCTTCCAAATTTCCCTGTTTGTCTTTTTAAATGTGTTTCATCTGTTACAGTTCAGCTACTGGGGAAGAATCCTCTTTGCAAACACGCATTCGTTTGTTCGATTAACGTTTCGTGAATCTTCATTCTGCGTAATTTCTGTTTAAGAAGGACAGCTCCACTGTGAAACTGGGTGACTCCAGTAACAGTGACCATTTCTGTGCCTGCTCAATCCCTTCTGCAGCTCAGCTGCCTGATGCTCGGAGAGCGGGGCAGCCTTGTGCACACAGGAGGGGCCCCCCGACAGCCGCAAGTCCTTGGCAAAGTAGTGCCTGGCCCTTGGACATCCCTGAAAGGAGACAGTGCCACACATCTGCCACTTCTTCTGCCTCTGGGTGCTCATTTATTTTACTCCAAAACTTCTGAAAATTGAGGTTCCTTGAGGCTAAATGTTGTAAGCAGGGGAAAGAAAAAATCATGTCACGATACGCACCTGACCAAATAGCTGTGGGTTTTGTGTATTGGGCACATGAGTTTCCAGTAGCAGCAACAAAAATAAGGATGGTTTGTAAAAACCCTTGAGCCAATGTAGGAGAAGCGAGGAAGCTGTTGGTAGATACAAGAAGACAACATGTGGTTGCTTTGTATGAAGTTCATCTTTGGAAGGTGGAAAAAACAAAAGGCAGGCATGCAGGTTGGGTGAGTGTTGGCTTTTCAATGAAAGCTGAGGCTTGCTACAGATTTTTACCTGGCAGAGGCAGAACAGGAGAGAGGTGGGTAGGTTGTTCTGGAAACTTGTTAAAATAATCTAGTTGCTGCACCCTTGAGGGAGTGACATTTTCCAAGAGGATATCTTTATCTTTTCCTCTTCCTTGGAAGAACTGCAGAGCAGGGAACTGTAGTGCATGCCTGTGTGCAGTTAGAGGGGGGAAAGCACAGAAATTACTTTTTGTCTAGTGTAATAACCTTAATTTTAGTAATGTCAGATGCATTTGAGGCAATCCTGTCAAAGATGATGGCTTTTAAGTAGTGATTGGTGATTTTCCTTTTTGGCGAACTGTGTACTTTTAATCTCCTAAACCAAGGAAAAGGCTTTTTAATTTGACCTCTTTGCGATGTGTTTGTGTATGCTGAGGTACTGCATGTGATATAAGTATGCAGCAGATGGATAAAATTTAGAGCTGTTGAATTGCTCTTCCATTCGGATGTTGCCTTGCTAGTACACCCTGTAAGAGTTTGCGAGGGCTCTAAAGTCAAGTACAAGATCCAGAACCCCGCTTGTTAGGGCCGCAGATTTTGGAGTTCTGCTGTTAACTTTTGCTTGTTTGGTTGTTTATGTATTTGTACCAAAGCCTTTACTGTAAAGTCTTCTCTCTGAGCCAGTGTCCCATCTGTCCTGTGCAGAACTTGGCAGTAATGTGGTTTCTGGTGCAGCATCTCAAGTGTTTTACTCTGTTCCCATTGCAAACTGCTGCCCTGTTAGCGCTACAGTTCTGGAAGGAGTCCTGTGATTTTTCACTGACTGGGAATAAAGCTCATTCCTGCCAGGGTAAACAAGCATACTGTTGTTACTTAATAAATTTGAAATCTGCAGTATGAAGCCTCCTGCCTTTTCATGATTGTGTTTCTGTGCTGTACTGTGAGAAAGGAGAGTTCCCTGCCCATTCCAGCTATTGCCGAGACGAAGGTGGAGTAACAGCACTAATGGGGTGCCTGACTCAAGAAATGCAGGGCAAGTGACACTTGATTCTGTAACGACACTGGCATCAGCTGTTAGCTCTAGTGACATGGCTGTTGCCTTGAAACTGTGACCTGAGTTCCCTTTTTGGGAAAGAAATCCGCAGACCCATTTCAAAGACCAGGGCAGCTGCTTTGTTTGTCTTTTAAAATCTGTATTTCTGCCTTTTTGCTTGGTCAGTGTTTAGAACCATTAAAAAAGTAAATGTGACATGAGGACTGAGATCCTGCAGCTAGAGCTCCTTTATAATTACATATTCAGCCACAACCGTACAAAGGAAAATGAGAGTCCCTTTTCCTTTATGTAACGTATTTCAGTTTTCCCTTAGGTTTAAATTGGCATTTTGGACTATGTTCGCTGGAGCCACTGAAGAGCTTATCAGAAAAGGAAGGAAACAGAGGGAGGGAAAAAAAGATAGATTTCCAAATGACAACCTTTTGAATAGTCCAAGTTCAATCCCTAAAACAAAAAGTGGAATCTTTTTTTTTCTAAATAATGTGCTCTACAGTCTCACCTCTCATCTTGAGGAACATGAAAGAGCAAGTAAAAGAGATGACCCAAATCATAGAGTTCCTTTGAAAGAAGAAATTCAGCTGTTTTGAACACTTACAATCAAAGGAAGTGGTTTCCCTAATTACATGAACTATGTGAAAGCTCTCAGAATAGCTCTTCCACCCCAGGATTCCTTACACTTTAGAAGTTTGCATAAAAGCTCACATGGAGAATCAGATGCAAAGTGTTTGATTCAAATTTTATTAGGCAGAAGTGAGCATACATTCGTATCTCTGGGTTTGACAGCTGGTTAGATTTGGACCGCAGTCCTGGGTTTGATGGATTTCAGTCCTGTACTTTAAATCTTTCACTCTTCAGGTTCTCTGGTGAGACACCCCTTTCAAGAGAAAAGTGCAAATGAAAAAATGGAGAAGGGTTAGAGGGGTCCCTTTGTGAGTTTTCAGTTGAGAATTCTTTACCCTGATGAGGCTGTTCGTCGTTGTAAAGATCCATCCCTGTACACAGCTTTTAAAAGAATGAGGAATTTTACTTCCTCTCATTTTAAAGAAGCTGTATGTCTTAAAATATATATTTAGAAGAACTGGGATCTGAATTCTACAATTTCAGTTTTATTCTAGCACCACCTTTTACTTCAACCCATCAAAATTCTGAGTTCAGCGGAGACTTTGAACAAAAAAGCAGTATTTTCAAAAGGCTATTATGCCTTGTGCTTTCATTTTGTACATACACAATAATAAAGGTATGTTAGTCTAAACTAAACAGCGAGGACATATGAAAAGATGCAGAACACGTCTAAAGGCGTTTAAAGATCTCTGTTCCTCAAGATTTCCTTTTCAAAAAAATAGTTCTGCATTTTTGGTGGTTTGGGAGTAATGGCAACAAGCAATATCCAGATAATTTTCGAATGTAGGCACCTGAAGCTAGATGCATCATTGACCCAATTGAAATGCTCGGTTTTCTCCAAATTTTGGCAAAGTAGAGTATAATTTTATTTTTGCTCTGTATGAAATGTCTTTATTTCTCAAATAGTTTATTAGCTAAAAATGTGGTTAGATTTTTAGCAAGAGATATGAGCATTGATCACAAAATTGTCTGTCCTGAAAGTGCTAAAGATTATCGAATCTTTATCTACCTAAAACTAAAAAAGATTCTTCCTTTCCAAAACATCTCTGAAACTAACAAGGTGCTGTTCCTGAGGACACAATATGGAATAATTAATAGTTGAAATATTAATTAAGAATATTTGCAAGGTTTGCAGTAATATGCAAGACCATCACACTTGCTCTGCACGACAGTAATCTCCAAATGGTCTTATATTTTCCACTCAGAGACAACTATGGTAATTATATTCGGATTTGATAAAGACAGAGATAATTGATGCCATTGGCCTTGAGGAGACATCTTGAAGCCGTGCAAACTGCAACAATTCAAACTCCAGGAGGAAAAAAACGCAGAAGGGTTATGACTGCCTTCCAGGTATATAAGATCAACCAAACCCTCTCTATAGGAACACTGAGTACTAATAACAAGATACCATTGACTCTGCTGGAGAGAAGAAGAAATGTTTCTCTGGGTGCTTGTCTTCCTGCCAATTCTGCATCTTTCTTGTAAGAGTTAGGCTCCCTAAGCTCCATTTCTTCTTTGTTTTCCAGGCAGAGGAAGGACTTTCCCTGAAATCAGGGAATTGTCTCCTAGAAGTGGACAGCCTCAGCAGGCCAGTGGTGTTGCAAGTGAAGTGCACAGCACAGTGGCGGCACACCCCACACAGGCGAGAGGAGGTGTCATGTAGCCATAGAGCACTGTGACAGGGTGGAAAGGAGTACTGGCTGTGCCCTCTAGAGATGTGTCTCAGGCAGCCAAGCTTTGTGATCAGTATTGCTAGAGGATGATTTTGCTTGGATGAAGGAGAATGCTTTAAGTCATCCCAACCTTGCCTGACCTGAAGGTGGCAATGAAAATTACATCTGCTCATGTCTGGTCCTTGATGGGAGTGGATTTCTCCCTATATGTAAATTAAAATAATTTTCAGATGAGTTTTTGCATACCTCTGGCCTTGGAAAATGGGAAGCTATGGTATATGTGATACTGTTATTCTTCTGCGTCAAAGGAGATGTTGCAGGTTTGAATGCACTCTGTGCCACCAAAACAGCATGGAGCTCCTGGGCCATGGATCCAGTTTGTGAGCTTGGTTCACTGTAGTGAACTTCGCCAATCCAATCCTTGTTGTACTTGGAGCACAAATCAAATGGTTAGTAAGGATGCAAGCACTACAAGCATTGTTAGAATAGGAAGAGAAATGCCAGTTCTTTTTGCTGCTCAGGTTCAGGGTGGAATTGTCATTAGCTGCAGCATGTTGTCTCGTCTTCAGCTTTTCAGGTACAGCCCGTGGGAAAGAAGTTTCATTGGTATGCTGCACGACGTCCTGAAGTTCATGTGGGCTCATGTAGTGCAGCGTTCCCACTTCCTCTTTGCTGTTTTCATTTATTGCAGGTCCTCGGGAAGCTCAGAGCAGGGTGGTGAGGAAGTAGTGCAAGTCAGTTGTTTTGTAATCACAAAACAGATGATCTCCATTTTCTAACTGGCCTTCTAAACCTTCTTAACCCCCACTGCGGTATGTGTGTGGTATTCCTCTCATTTGTTTCTGATGTGTCTGGAATTTTTCTAATAAAATCAAATTAAAGAAAATTCAAATGAAATCTGGAGGTGCAGATTACTGATGTGGAAGTAGAAACTCACAAATGGAGAAATGCCAAAGCTGAATGTGGTTGCAAGATGTTCTTTTCCTTTACATGTTTACCCTAAAATGTACAGTGGTTACATTGTGGAGTATTATTGCAGTACTGTTATTTTTGCATTCAACTGTCTTCTATTTACCACTTGTTCCTACATCTGTATTCTTTTAGAAATTTTGGTCTGTTCATGTGTGTGAGTTGGAGCAGTTCTCAGAAACGTTTTGGATGTGTTGGAGAATGAGAATTAATGGCATGCATGATGCTGTGATTTTTCCACATTTCCAACTCTCCTTACAGGAAATGCTCCTTGCTTGCATGTGCTCTGTTCCACCAAACCATCACGAAGGAGTTGGAGCAGGTCTCAGGCTTCGCATTCTCAGTTTGGCTCATTATGCAGTTTTGCTCTTTTTGACGGGTTCAAACCGCAGAGCCGAGGTTGCGGCACAGACACTGGCAGAGGTTACAGTACCTCTGGTTGTTCTGTTGTAACTTTTGGGAAGCAACTGGCTCGGGATATTGCTGTTTGATTGGAGAAGAGCAATGAGAAGGTCAGACTTTTGGCTTAATTTGGTATCCTGTGGTGGTACAAAACCAGATGAGTTCTCTGCTCCTTGTAATTTTGCTGTTCATGAAACTTAAAGCCGCTGCCTTCATAGGATATCAGGTCACTCTGTAATTAGTCTCTCACTGGTCTAGATGGGTTCTTCTAGATTTCCTCTATAGAGTTCAGAGGTACTAGTTTTCAAGTTATTGCCTATTTAAACAATTTATTTTGAGGCTGACCACTTGTATTCCTGTATAGATATGATGTCAACATAATTAGAAAAAAGTTTCTTTTCTAAAAACAATTTTTTTTAATAACAAGGATTAGAAATGAGAGTTTTTATGGACATATCTATGTAAGCAGATAGCTCTAAAGAAGTCTAGGTAAGACAAGGAGTTCTGTGTACAATAAATTCATCAAAGAGAAGTAGAGGAAAAGCTGAAGTTACATGTCAGAAATGTATAGTACAGTAACACTAATAAATATGTTTTTATGACATTAAAACCAATTTTAAAATATTACTAGTTTTCCTCTAAGGTTTTTGTCTTAGGCTTTGTTTTATTTGAAATTTTTTAGTCTTAATGGAAAAAGATTGGGCTACCATGAAGGTAGTCCAAAGAATCCCAAGAAAAAAAAAATAGCTGATCTACTTTGCATAAAGGTTAAAGCTTTAAATTTCAGGAGTTTTGTCTAGTTTCATTTTTTGACCATTGCTACCCAGTAGGGGTAGCATTTGAGCCAAGATTCTAAGTGAAATACAATTTTCAATCTTATACAAAGAAGAGTAACTTTTTGGAAAGNTCTCTGAACTGGGTAATCAGTGTGCTTTGCTTATTAATAGCTTCCTTCTTGGGAACCCTAAAGCACAAAACTTTCATATGTATTTTTTTTTCTTTCAAAAATTTATGAGAACAGACAAAACAGTAGGCAAAGTCCTAAATTTTTATCTTTGAAATACAATTTTCAATCTTACACAAAGAAGAGTAACTTTTTTGAAAAGCAGCTAAGGAATTTATGTCCTGAAACTTTAGTTTTGTTAGGAATGGAGACTGTGATCCATAATAGTCTAGCCGGTAGTGTTGGTGTAGCCAGAGCGCTGCTGTGAAGTCTGTAGTTGTGGTTATTGCTTGATGGCATGGTCCAGGCTGAAGGGCAGTCATACTTAGTTGGAGAAGGTAAAAGATTTTGGTGGAGCTGGGAGTCCTGTGTTCCCAGAGGCTGCTCTTGCTTATGTTCTCGCCAGTCATAGCAAGGTGAAAGGGAGGTCTGGCTGTAACCTGAGGAAGGATGCTTACTGCTCAAGTCATGATAAAGAGAAAGATTCGGTGTGTCACAGAGACCGCTTGCTGCTCTGGTTCAGGTAAAACCAAAACTGGAAGCAGATTTGTGGCGAAGATTTCACTATGATCTGCAGTGGATTATTTGCACAGTTGCACATAAAACCATAATGTCCATCATTCAGATAATGCATTCAGGTAATGCACAGCAGTCAGAGATTCAGATCATGGTGACAACTCTTTTTCTTGAAAACCCCAGCTTGTGTGAGCTTGTGCTGTGACATAGGTAAATGTGGCACGAAAAATGCTGCTTGCTGTGGAGGACTCGGACACTTCAGCAGAAGAACACTTGTAGCTGGCAACTACTTTCTCTCCTTTCTTTTATGCCAGCTGGTCTCAGCCAAAATTTCTGTGCTGAAAGTTTTGTGGTTTTTTAAAGTAGGTGGTCTCTGGCTAGGGAGTGATTCTTTGCTTTTCTGTAGTGCAGGTCATTTTTGAGTGATAACTGGGGAGAGCCTTCTACAGAGCTCTCATAACCCCCGTGGAAGGCAAACGCCATGCGGTTCCTCAGCAGTTGCCGTTAGCATGTAATGGGGAGGTAACTCATCTTGTGATGTGCTGTTTTCATGAGGGTGGGCTCAGCCTGTCTGGTTGAGGAATATTTTCTGGAATTATAACAATCACTGGGATTCTAGTACGAGGGATCCTCATCAAGTGCTATCCCTATCATTAGCTACAGTAGGTTGGGTTTAGCTACTCTAAGATAGGCTTAAGGTGTGTGCTCGTCAAGAACATGATGATCTTTTCCCTTGGTTTAATTGCAGTTTTCATGATCCCGTTTGAGAAAATAGGTCATAGCTGCTCTAGAGGAGTAGATCAGGATCCGTGAGTATAGCTGCTGCTGTATCTGTTGGAGTCTGTGCTAATTGTTCAGCAAAAGCCACTGTATAATGAGATTAGACTTGTTCTTCTGAGTTATCTTATCCAGATTCCTTACTAATACTCTGCAGACCTCAGAAAAATCACTGCTCTAGCTGGATATGTACGGACATGGCCTTTCTCTGGATGCCATGTCCTTGACATTTTTTCTTCTGTTGCTCATAAGCACTGCAAGAGTCTCCATGAGAGGGAATCGGTTTGCCCATCACTGTCCTACCAGAATGTCTTTTCAACAAGGCACTCATGAGACTTAGAGTGACTGTGATCTAAGAAATAATTTCCTTGGATATTTCTCCATTTGTTGGGTCTGGAAAGATTCGGGTGTTGCATATTAGCCATGATACCTGCTCACATGCGGAATGAGCAGGGAGTCAGAAAGTTTCACGTTTTGTTATTCCTTTGTATTTCAGAGATGTCGTGGGTTTTGTTGCTGTACCCTGTACTCAAAGCAGGTTTGTGTTCAAAATGATTGCAAATAAATGGGAAAATTTCCCAACATTGAGAAGAGCAATGATGATTGCTGAAAATAAACTGCTTTATGAGAGCTCAGGTATTTCAAACCTGCTGTTTAGTCCACTCATCTATTGTTTCTATTCAGTTGCTGATAATGCTTTGCGGTTGGAGGCAGCTTCTTACTCTAAATCTGCCTGAATGAAATATTTATAATATTGCAGGACATTGCTCATTTCTAAACTCTTACACCATTACAAATACATAGTTTATGCGTGTTTTGAAGGGTTTTACTAAGTGTGAATAACACCAGTGAAATCTAAACTACTTTTCTTGTTCTTGGCAGATCTCCCTTTATCAGGTACCTTAATATTAAATGCTGATACAATGTCAAGCTGTACGCTGCAAAACGTTACACTGCTGTGGGATATATTTGGATGTTGTGGATTTCGAGTTGAAATCTGTGTGAAAATGAGTTATTTGTCCATGATTTTTTTTTTTAAATGGCAGTGTGGTTGTAAATCAAAATGTCATTTTCAAGCTTACTAAAACTTCTGTAAGGATTTTCTGCAGGAAGCGCCCTTGCATAGTTTTAACCTAGATGCTGCAACTTCTGTTCACAGCCTCTTCTCTCATTGATAGTAAGCTTTTAACTCCTATCATGAGGAACACCAACACCATGATCCTGCAATTGCTTGGTTACTGCTGGATGGGCTCCATGTGGTTATTGTACTCGGCTGATGTACGTCAGTGGCAGGATAGAGCCAGTTAGCTTCATCTAACTCCCTCTTTCCACATAAGGCAGGAGGTCTGCTGCCATAATGTAAGGATAGATCTCCCTGTGGTTTTGAGCTGAGCAAGCCTTTGCAATGTTTTGACAGGGATGTTCTGAATTCACTAGCTAGTACTCCTAATCCCATAGCCTTCAAATTATCCTTAAAACTGCCAAGTTATGTATAGAGGTTGCTACAAAAAGTTATAGGAGATTGTAAAACTCAGTTTTCTTTTCAAATGTTCAGTATCCAATGTATTTTACTACTAACATGTCGTACGGTGTTCCTTACCTCCAGAAATGCTCATACACATTTGCTACTGCATGGTGCTAATGAAAGATTTTGAAGTAAATTACGTAAGATGAAGTAAGCCTGTGACAGCACATAATAAATTTATGTCCATATTCCTTCAGTGCAGTATGTTATGACAGTTTGACAATATTGAGGTATCTTGGTAATGTGCTTTTTTTTCTCTTTCTCCAAGATTGCAACCTAAAAGTCAATACAAGATATTTAAAATGTATGTTTCTACCACATTATTTCAAAAAATGAGAATTGTGTGGTGATATAAAACTATGGATTTAAAATAATAAGATGATTATATAGCAATGAGAATGTATTTGTTTCCTTTATATTTCCACTTTTAATCTCTGGGACTTGTAACAGTGTAGGACATAACTTTGGAGACAAATTTGATGCTTTGAAACATTTGCTCAATCAAAATGCTTTTAAATACATGTTTTGTATGGCATTGCAGATGTACTTACGAGAATTTAATTCTGTTGTTTACAGAAGTGCTGGTGGCGTCTATCTGAGAATGTAATTTAACCCTTCTTTTCTGTGTGGTTTGTGAAATAGTATCCCTGTAACACCAAATACATGGCTATCTTCTTAGACATAACAAATGGTGACAGTTTTAATTTGTTATTGGGCTATAGAAAATAGCTTTTATTTTGGATAAGTGATCCTCTAAATGAATACTAAAAAACAACTCCAGAGCTGTAAGTGATATGCAACCATAGTTTTAAGAAATAGGACTGCCTTTTGAAAGGGGTGCTTAACGCATTTGTGCTGGGAGGGTGCCCACAGCACTCATCAAAGCATGTGGTAACTCTGCTTGTTTGCAGTTAAAAAAAATCTCACTGAGGATTCTTTGGCTTTGCCGTGTTCATGTGGTTTTCCTCGTTTGTTAATATCAAAGACAGTTTAATAGGTTTAACAAATGTTCTCTGAACTGGGTAATCAGTGTGCTTTGCTTATTAATAGCTTCCTTCTTGGGAACCCTAAAGCACAAAACTTTCATATGTATTTTTTTTTCTTTCAAAAATTTATGAGAACAGACAAAACAGTAGGCAAAGTCCTAAATTTTTATCTGTTTGGTTTTCTTTTTAATGTTAAAAACTGTAATAATTGTGTAACATCCCTGCTGTAAAATTCTTCATAGTAGTTTTGTATTTCTAAAATTCTTTATGTATCCCTTTATTTATTGCATATTGAGAAGAGCATTTGTTAGCGATGATAGAACATTAGTTGTCTAAGACTACGGCATTATAATAATCCAGAAAGAGCTAAATTACATAAACTGTTTCTGTATCCTGTGCATTAAGAATTATATTCAGTTTAACTTTCGAAAGGACAGAAACAATGAAGTAGTAAAAATTATCTGCTGTGGGTAATTTCTGGCTTCTGTCAAAACCTTAACGTGATTTGAAAAGAATCATCATGAGGCTATGTAATATTAATGTTAAAGCAGGTAAAACATATAAATATCTTCTGAAAAAGCATGCAAATTTTTTTTTTTTTGCTTAATGATTTGTCGGCATTGCATTAAAAAAAAGTCATAAACCTGTAGGATTCTAAGATGCATATTGTAGTGGTGTTTTGTAGCTGAACTGTAGCTTTAGATGTTGAGTGTCTTTAGTATTGTGTCTATAAAATGATGTTTTGGGCTCATTTACCTAGAGCAACTAGTATATTATACAAGACATCATCCCTTACTAGACATCAGTGAATTCACGAGACAGCATTCCTGAGACACTGGAAATGGACACAGACCGAATGTATTTTTGAGTAGGAATCTGGAAATAAAGGTTTGGGTTGATTTGTGTTAGCATTCTTTATCTTTTTTGTATGTGGTTGTCAGTAAATAGAATGATTTTAGTAAAACATCAGCTAGCCTCTTCCAAGTGCCCTTTTATTAGACTGTAAACCCCCCTGAGAGTAGCTAAGTTGCAACTCTCCCAACGTGAAAGCCTTCAAAATGCTTTAAGACTCAGGAAAAAATATCTTTTCAAAGCTGCCTTAAGTGTGTCTAAATATCTCTTTAATAAACATGTCAAACATTTCTTTGGAAAAGTAAATAACCAAACTATCGCACAATGTAATAATAAATACTAGAAGGCAGTTAAGGAAGTTGTATTAATCAGATTCCTTAAGTAGCTAACCACGTCTAACCATCTAATTTTGCATGGAGCGAAGATGCTTCTTGCTGTGCAGTTAACTGATTTATTAACAGGAGAGTTGGTTGGCTGACTGACCCGATGGTCTCACAAGGGGCTGCATATATTTCCCGTGTTAATCCTAAACTAGCGTGCTCAGACCAGGGTGGAAGGATGGCCATACTTTGTCCCCTCTGGCCAGTGGCTCCAAAGGAACCTGGAGGAAATGGTGATGAAGGTGCTGTGGGCCCAGTTTGAGTAGACCCAAGCAAAAAAATCTTTTGATACTGAGAAAAACTCTGTGGACAGATGTTCTCTTGCAGATCCAGCTGTGTTGCTGGAATAGACTGCTAGCCCAAACCCTTGATCTCTTCTCTTGACTACAAGCGTGAGTGTAGCAACTTTCTAACATATTTCCACGGAGGACCAGCGTAACTAAAATATGCTGAGTTGTTTGGTCTTTGCTAACTTTAGCTGCCTTGGGATAGGGAGCTCTAAGAAGAGCAGCTGCGGCTGTTATGAGTAGCTGGCAGGCAACAACACAGCTGTATACAAAGTGCCTTCGTCCACATCCTTACTGCCTTTGCGGCTGCAATTAAAGATCTGACGATAGGGCCTTGTCTGCATTCCCAAGTAATGCCAGCTCAGCGTCAGGTGGCCATTGCCCACATCTGCAGTCAGCACCGACCCTGAAGGTCTCATCAGAGCTAAGCTGCATCTGCTGCTCTTGCTACACTGGCACTGAACAGAGCAAAAGCAAGCTAGGATTTGTGTCATCACAGAAAGCTGAGGTTTGTGCTGCTCATAACAAGACCATACTGTCCAGGTAGCTTGCTTTGTCCCCTCATCTGCCACTGGCCGCACTCAAAATCTGCGTTGGTGATTTCTGTTCAGCAATTGCTGAAAACAGACAAAGCCTAGATGAGGAACCTGTTTTTACCTGCTGAAAATACTGAGGATATGAGTATTCGTCCATAGTTGGTTGTACTAGAAGTTTAAGAGCAGTGCTAGGAGGTCTAGAGGCAGCCGTAGGGTAGTGTCAGTCATAGATGTTGTAATTGACATTTTCACATAGGTCAATAAGAAGAGATTAAATAGGCATAACAATAATTTAGCTGCTAAGCACTGTGATCTAGACCATGGTTCATAGGACACAATTAGTTTGTACACTGAGGGATTACCTGAGTTCCTAAGTCATACTGTAGTTGTCTTACAAATTGGGTTTGATTTACAGTAATGCTACAGGAGCCAGTGAGCGAGAATTAAATTAAAATGTTTTTAGTGTAATTTGCTCTGACCTTGGATTTCATGATAGTGGTTGAATTATGTAAACAGTGAATTAGGTTTGTTTAGACTTCTGAATTACTTTGCCTTCAAGAAGTGGCATCTAGTGTGTCATTCCCTTCAGCAGGACTCAAGAGACCGACATAATTTCACCCATACCTGTGGTGTAAGTACAGGGTGAATGGTTTTAGCGTGGTTTGATGATCAGTACCAGGCTGTGACTAAGCTTATCATGGGACTAAGTGGAATATTCAACTCCTCTGCAGTTACCTTGTGCGTCTGACTATGTCTCTACATTATGTCCAAGGAATTTGTATTTACGTGTGTGGGTTGTGCCTTTTCTTCAGCTAAGCTCCTTCTAGTTCTGCTTTGATTCAACATTAAAAAAAAACCCAAACCTTTAAAAAAACCCCAAACCTTTAAAAAAAAGTCTTTCACACAAAAAAAGTAATATAATGAAATAACTGAAGACTTGTTACTTGTCATCACTATGGCTTTAGGAAGGAAGTAGATGTTCATTTAACTTGCATAAGCTAGATAGCAGCTTAACTGAGGCAAGTGAGCGTGTCATGCCCAAGTCAGTGAGGGCTGGCTTCTTTAGTGGCCTTTAGGCAGACAGATTTTTTTCCAAGCATCTAGGCATTTTGGATTTAAGTACGAGTTTGATGCTTAAAGGTGATTCTAAATATTCCTGTAAGTGCCTAAGAGACCTTTGAAATACCGGTCTTTAACCACCGCTTTGTAATTTGCGATCTGAAAGTCAGTCTTTCATTGAAATATGGCACCTTCTTGTCAAAAAAAGTACAAAAGCTTCAAAGATGTGGATTGACTTGCATCTGGTTCTCACTGTAAGGAATAAGTATCTTTAAATTGCCTAATAGAGTTCACAGCTGATTTACAGCAACTGAAAAGAGCAAAACATGAAAGGAATAGTGTAGAATCGCTAGTGCTAACAACAGCAGAGTGATTAAAAGTGTTTAGAGAGGATTTCTTTCTGAAGTAATGGTCCATAGAAAGAGTTGCCAATTTTTTCCCCACAGTTCTTAATTTGTGGCCATATCTGTGGGCAATTAGTAGGTGCCTTTCCTTATTCTTAGATGGAAGCATGCTTTGGTGTCTGTTAAATTCCAGTTTAGAGTATGAACATCAATGTGAAGATGATGATATTAGCCACGGTCATTGACACCGTGTTTCTTCATAGTCCCGGAATGTGATCATAGTGTATATTATACTGTAAATAAGATAATTATTAAAACAAGAAAATATTTCTGAATCTCCGAATGATAAAAGCACTGTGTGCCAGTATGCCTGTGTCAGCGGAGGACTCATCCTCTTGACCTGATGCTTCTATCTTGCTTGTTGTCCATGTCATGGTAGCACGGGTTGATCA
This sequence comes from Steatornis caripensis, assembly GCA_013398225.1. Classification (NCBI taxonomy): domain Eukaryota; kingdom Metazoa; phylum Chordata; class Aves; order Caprimulgiformes; family Steatornithidae; genus Steatornis; species Steatornis caripensis. The sequence goes on along the minus strand of VZSC01006076.1, from coordinate 26,314 downwards.
GTAGGCCTGGGTTTTGCTGGTGGTGTGGCTGCAGTGCAGCCCCTCCTGTTGTCCACGGACTATGGTGGGCTTTTACTGGATCCAGCAGCATCTTGAGTGAGATGGAGGACAGTCACTGGGTTCTGCACATTGCTGCGGTGGGATAGGGAGCTATGGCACTTGGATGTGTTCATCATGTGGCATTTTTAACAATTCTCTAAAAAGTTTCATCTAGTACTACTTCTATAGCCAGGACCTAAAATACATTATGCCATGGGAAAGTTAAATATGACAGCAGTCAATTTAATTCTAATGACCTGTTGAGGTACATTCTAAACACTAGCAGGTGGTGTGCACAGTGAAGATGTGGATTTTTAAGTACTGTACAAGAAGATAGTTTTATTCTGCTCCTCTTCAGCAAAGTGTTCAAGAAAAGGTGGTCTAGATAGTTTGTCTAATGTTGTCTGTGGCCAGGTATTCCTGTCTCATTTCTAACAATATTCAGGTAGGCAGTCAAGGAGTATTAGGTCTCCTGGTTATCCAGCAGTAATGCTGGTAGAAATTAGAGGACATTCCCCAATGTAAGATTTCATAAAAAGATAAAAACATCATACAAAAGTTTTTAAAGTATAGAGGTCTTGCGTTTGCTAGCCCATGGAGATGGAGTTTTGAATGCCTACGCAGTCATCTGCACCCTCCAGGCTGCTGAAGGAGGTTGGAGGAACAGCTCGTGAAACGGGCAGTGCTGTTGCTGCTGCTGGAGACCCCTGCCTTGGGAGGCTGGTGGGGCTGCAGCTGGAGCGCAGAGCTCCTTCTCCCGACAGGTCCCTTGCTGATCTGACAGATCCCTTTCAGATCCCTTCACTGGCTGTGGGACTGTAGCTGTTTACCTGCAGGGGAGTCTTCCCACATTTGTTTAGATAGCTGCCAGTTAACTGCCAAAATAACTTATTTTGTGGACTTTACATGAGTCAGTCTGCAGTATGATTTGCTGAAAACAGCATACATTTAAAAAACTACTTTTCTGGTATTGTGAAAAAAGGTGACTCACTTCACGGTAACACTGTTTCCCTTGCTGAGCAGGCTAAGCAGCATGAAGAGGTAGTGCAACTCAAGTTAAATTCAAAGCTATAGTTAAAGATTTAATTGAATATGTGTAAGTGTAAGTGCATTAGCTAAAGATGAAGACCTCAATTCAAAACGGTGTTGAAGTTACTCGGAAAAGGCTTTAAACAACAACAGCAAAAAATTGAGCCATCTGACGCCTTTATGTGTAATCATGCAGTTACTCACGTGTATCATGGTACCAGCTATAAAACATAGGCCAAACCCTCCCATTTTGCTATGCCTATTCATTTATTACAGCAGCACCAGCTGATGTACCATGATTTTCTGCAGCAGAGCTGCTGTAGTCTTCAGTGAATCTATAAAGCCAGAAAATAATTTAATTGGCAACTATCTAAGCAAATGTGGGAAGACTCACTGGCAGGTAAACAGCAACACTCCTACAGCCAGTCAACAGGTCTGAGAAGGGATTTGTCAGATCAGATGCTTTTGATAAGTTCAGAGGAATCAATTGTGATTTTGCTCTTGTTAGATGCTCTTGACTGGTATAGAGTTAACATAACCTCAAAGTCTTAAAGTAATGCATTGCTGTAGAGAAAAATATATAATAGTATATATCTATATTTGCATGATACGTATATTTGTGTGGAAACATGTGTCTAAAATCTCTTGAGTATTTATTTTAATATACTACAGAGGCAAACTGTTGAGAGACCTTGAAGGAGACATCTGACCTCTTCTCTCAAAAACCACAGGGACTGTATGTCTTAATTTCTATGGATACATTCTCATTCCCTCACAGTCTCCTTCTCAAACCTAGATGCATTGTTCAAGTGGAATTTGAAGTTTTCTTATATTTATCCAGAATTTCCAAACATCGGCAGCCTGCTCCGAGGAGCAGTTTCAACAGCACTGCTGGCTATTTGGCAATCTCAAGCATGCTTGCTGTGCGTATTCAATCAGGCTCTACAGCACATGCCTGGAAACTCCACGTTTCCAGTAAACATTGGCTGGAGCTGTGTGTGCATGGTATGCTGTAACAGCCTGAAGTGCTGGACTCGCTGAACCCATAGTGCTTTGTGCATAAACACAAATTCTGGATAGGACTGCCGCAACTCTGCGGCAAAGATCTTTCTTTGAACAAAGTTTTCCAAGCCCTTCAGTTTTTCCAAAGGCTTAGCTTCTACATCTGTGCCTTGGCCACAAAAGAATAGTCTGATGATTTTTTTCTTCTTTTCCCCAAACATACTAAGCTCATCTGCCAAACTCCCTCATGAGGTTCTCAAATGCCAAGCATTTGTGGACAGTCTTTGCTAGATACCTGTGTGTTATATATATGTGTGTTATATTTATGTGTACACCCGCTGGGCTATAAAATACACTGTTATAGTAAATGTCCTATTCTTAATTGTCTAACTTGTTTGCTTGTTTTCAACAGGCAGAAATACTCAGTGTGCTCAGTCACAAAAACATCATTCAGTTCTATGGAGCTGTCATTGAACCTCCAAATTATGGCATAGTTACAGGTAAGGATTTTTGTTTGACTTTTGTCTTGATTCTGTAAAACGCCAATGTTACAAGGTATTAGCTTTACCCAATTTCAGTGTTTTGCTAATTGTTCTGGCCGCCTTTGAATGTTGGAGTGCTCAGCACCACCTGCCTCAATGTAAACAGAAGTGCTGGAGGTAGGAAGCAGGCTGGTAGCAGCACAGGGCCACTTGGAGCCTGGGGTGTTCTTAATGCACAAACTCAGCACTCCTTTAAATAGAAACTTTCACTCTGTTCTGTGAATTGCTTTTCTATTTTAACTGACGTGTGACAGAAGTAGAGGTTTTCACGATACGAAGTTCTGGCAAGTTCTGTGAAAAGGGAAGGCTGAGAGTCTGCTTGGAGCAAAGCTGCTCCATGAATTCTGCCTGTATTGAAAATAGGAGAATCTGCGTTGGGAACTTCGCAGCTGTGAGAAGAGTTGAAACAGAGTCAAGGGTTTATTAGACACCATCAGACAACTCCCTTTATTCAGTGGAATCTAGGTTTCATTCATTCTGGCATTCCTAGAATTATGCAGAGGTTGGTGTTTGTGGTTTTGGGGTGGGCTTTTTTTTTTTTATCACCACTTTAAACTTCCTTCCCTTATCTTGGGAGTTGGTCCAGATATAAAATTACATTACAGATAATGTAATTTCTCTCACTCCTGTACGGGAGCAACTATGTAAGATAGTAGTAGAAAACAAACCCAAAGCAAAGAAATATACAATCTGCTGAAACAATGTTTGGAGACGTAAAAACCATGAAAGTGTGGATTAGGAGGCATGTTTTGGCATGTCTGTAACACTTCAGAGAGTTTGGTGCAAAGAGTAGTCTTCACATCTGGCACAGTCTGATACCAGTTTGAAACACTGCTGTTCAGGTTTTTATTGTTTCTCAGATGATGGACAGAACCTGTGAAAATTTCAGTTATTTCTACCTGTCTCTTAGACATCCGATTATCACAGTAGATGGCAGTGTAATCCGGTGGGAGTGCATCTGAGATACAGCACTGTTAGAGCATCGGGATCTTTACTTACAGGAGTACCAGTCTGCTGGAGGTCATGGTGTTGCGACCAGTACTCCAGAGGTGCATGGGGATGACCACAGCCTACACTAACCAGAGGATGCACTGGTGATAGCATATAGACTGGAACTTGAATACCTTCTTGCAATAAAAATAATATCTAATAAATCAAGTAATTTTACTATAATTTATAACATAAGTGTAATAAGTGTAAACCAGCAAGCTGCATAACAAAGGAGATGTGTAATCAACAACTCGGGATGATGTCTGGATCAGAAGGTGCTCGGTTTGATCTTACAAAAGGTCAATGTACGGAGGACATTTGACCTGTTTGCCAGTCACAGGACAGACAGCAGCTAAAGTAGTTCATTATGTCATTGGGAATGGGGACTCTTTAGCCATCTGTGAGAAACAGACTATGCTGCGTAGTCCAACCACTTTGTTACTTTGGGAGCTCTGATTGCACCCTGACTAAAGAAAAAAGCTTTTTTTTTTAACAAGCTGCATTGGTTCTACCTGCGACTTCCAAGGAGACTGGGGTCATGCAGGTTGGAAGGAAAGCGAGGCTCCATTTCCCCACACCGTTTTCAAATGAGAGAAAATAAGTGTTGATTGTGCTTGAAATATCTTTTGGAGGAATTTTCACTCTCTGATCTTCTGGATGGCCTTCAGTGTTGCAGACTTAATCCTATGTTTAGTCAGAGATCCATTTCTTATGAGGGAAAATCCCTAAGAAGAAGAAATCTTGAGGAACTAATGTTTCTTCAGAGTGATGGAGATGAGGGCATTCAGCCAAGCATTGGCACGAACCGAGCATTAGCTGCATGTAATGTCTTATGTAGGATTGTAGGAGTTCTCTGAGAAAGGCTACATCTGCAGTCAAAACACATTTCCCTGCTGGGATGTATGTCAGTGTTACAAGTGATCATCCTGCCTGGTGAGCTGCTAACATGGATCGCATCATTCTAGACGTCACTGTCTGTCTCTGTCAATAGCGGTCTCGATGCCTAGCTTTCAGATCTGGTTTTTGGCCACAGCTGCCTCTTTCCAAAAGGTTCTTGGAGCTTGTGCCCCTCGTCTGCACGGAAACGTATGGTGTATCCCACGTCCCATGCTGGGGTGGGTCCAGTCAGGCATTCAGAGCTTTCCTTTCTAAACCAAATGCCTCTTTTCCATTAGTGACAGACAATTATCCTTGTGATATGGTTTCCAACTCCATAAGCCCCTAGTAAAAACCTGTGGCACAGTAAATATGGAGAAGAAATCCTAAAGTATCAAGCTTTGTTGGTTAAGGCTTACTTGCCTCTGTTCACACAGAATGGCAAAGGGCTCGGGGAGCTGAGTTGTCCCTGACCCTGGTGGATCAGATTATGCATTGTAAAGGCATGCAAAGCATGCAGCCAACCTATTCCTGAAGAATCCATTTATAAGACAGATGATGACATCATGGGTAAAAAAAAGCTTATGTTTTAATTGAGGAAATGTGCAGGTCAGCAGCTTACTCCTCTTTCGGTGACATGAGAAGCAACACTTCTGTCTCCTGCAGAGGCTCCTTTCGGCGGGAGGCCCTGCAGTAATGATCCAAAACTAACTTGCCACTTGCATGTTTACATTCAAGGGACTTCCTGTTTTCTCCCTCTTTCCTTTCATTTAGCACTGGAATCTTCTCACATGGCCTGTCATGTTCTAGGCTGCAGATTCAGTCTCATCCCAGAGTTTCCTTCCCCACGCAGCAACCTCCCAGTGGTTTTGATTTCCTTGATGAGGAGCAATGTTTATATTTTGATGCATTTAGCCTATTACGTGTCATTTGTTGATTAATACTATTAACAGCAATTTGGATATATTTGATGTAGTCTTAAAAGGAATGATTTTGTGACTGCTTTGAAATGGCTGAAACTAAGCATTTCAATTGTATACCAGCTGGTTTGCCACCTTAGGCATGAAGATTTGGGGAGTCTTGTAAGTAGGTTTTAAATTCTGCCCGAGAAGAACACTGAATAGCCTTGAGATGAAAGGCTTGAAGTTGCTCTTTGCGTCACTCTGGTCTTTGTGCTACTTGATCTACACTGGGTGACACGTGCCCACTCTGTCTTGGCAACCAGCTAGAAGAAAATGTTTCAGCTGCTTTAACTCACGAACCTCCTGTTGTGTTTTCAGTGAAATATGAATGAATACTAAATAGGCATAAAGCTTATTAAATAAAATACTAAGCAGAGGAGCTACAGCCTTTAGACTGCTGAACGTGACCTGCAGCACATGGAAATCTGGCCTGCTTATCTCAGGGTTAGACCTCTAGTTCCATCCTTCCATTTTTTCATGAGTAAATGATTTTATCTGCTACTTTTTTCCTCCATGGGGAAACAGGAAAAGAAAATCTTAATTTCCCTTTCTACTTGCAAACCATTTCTTCCTAACAGGGGAAGAAATATTTATATATATTATTTATTATATTTAATATCTGGTTGTACTTTAAAAAAAAAAAAAGCCCTTTGTTATGGGGCATCATTTATATGCAGTAATGCTCACCAGTGGGGAATATCCTCTGGTTTTGGAAACAATAAGAAGGATCTGATATCACCAAACTCATCTGTTAACTACTCTTCTGATCAGCAGCAGCAAATTCACTGTTTAAATATATAAGAATTTCAAGTGACGTAGAAGTGGTGCTGTGAAGTTTTCAGTTGTCTCCAGTTTCACACCCAAATGTGTGTAGGTGTAACTAGCTTGTTATTCCAGCTCTCAGCCCTGCAAGCTTTGACAGTTGACATCTGCCACAAACACCACTGGGCCAAAAAAGCCCTTGTTTGTACCCATCTAATCCTGCCATGGATTTCTGTAGGTGTAGTTGAGAGAAGTTAAGAAAAAAGTCTGTTGGTCCGAACAAGGGGCATCCAGAACCTTTTACTCTGGAATTTGAACTGCTTTGCCTGAGCTTTCTTGACGCCAGACCTTTCTAATGTCTTTTCATGCCTGTTATAGATGATTTCACTTTTTTACCCTTAGCAGAAGATTATGTCTGTGGTGGGATAATCAGAACAACCTACCACTCTCTTACTACACTACTGACAGTATCAGTGGCTGAACCCAAATTCTTTGTCATTAAGACAGAGATTAACTGCTTTCTAGAACTGGCAGAGTTTCCGTTAGATCTTTCAGTTTAGGTGGAATGTTTTAAAATGTTATGTGAGTTTGGTTTTTGCTGTTTTTTAACAGAGTATGCTTCTGCTGGCTCACTGTTTGATTACATTAATAGTAACAAAAGTGAAGAGATGGATATGGATCATATCATGACCTGGGCAACTGACATAGCTAAAGGTAAGCAAGGCGAGCAGTGCAGTACTATCCTACGTGGCCAGCAAAGTGTACAGCTGGAGGTGCTTTCCCTATGAAGTCAGGAAAGCCTTCCTATACTTCCTATTCAAATTGTAAAAACAAAAAGCAAACAAAAAAAAGCAAATGCCATTCACTGTTCTTTTTAATATGTTCCTTGGTTGTTATGAATCCAAAATAATTTCTGGAGTGAAAATGGCTTCTATGAGCCAGTTTTACTTCTGGTTTGCCCGTAAGTCCCAAGCGGATAATTTTGCTGATGTAATTATGAGGTAAAGTGTATAATTATCCTTACATTTGATTTGAATTAGGACATTTAAGGAAGCTGAGGGCTTGTTCTCAGCAAAATACTGAAATTCTTCATACAATAACGTAGAAGAAGCTGTTTTGTCCTTTGTGTTCTCTGTGATCACACAGGAATTAGTGTGAACTAATGAATGAACAGTGAATTCATATCTTGGCTCCTCTGTGTAGGCAACACCTTAGAGGACATAACTAAATATGATGTTAAAAAACATTAACATACCCATGTAGATGCTCTGAGAGATATATGAGCTTTGCTTAGTTTTTTTACTTGAAGTAGATTATGGGAAGCTTTGCTTCTGCAGCATATTGATACGGCATACAGGTATGCCAACTTGTAATGAGGACAATTAATGGAAACCAGAAAACGTGACTGCTGATAGGTGATGACCACAGCCTGCCTAACTAGACTGTTCCCTTGTTTTGTATAGGAATGCACTATTTACACATGGAAGCCCCAGTCAAAGTAATCCACAGGGATCTGAAGTCCAGGAATGGTAAAGTAGCAAAACACTGCAACGCTCTGCATTTACCTGTTAATGTAGCATTTAAATCTGTACCTGAGCTTTGTGAACATGCAGAACTAACTAATGCCTTGGCTGTCATCAAGCTGCAGTAGGAGTTTTTGAGGCACAGAAGAGCATGTTCCCTCCTCCCCGTCCTGAGCCTGTCTGAGCTTCTTCACAGTCCCTGGTGTCATTTGGAGCACTGTGGAGCGCTCTTTCAAGTTGTGTCTTGCTGACCATGATTGTACTAATCTTATCAGCTGTCAGACATTGCCTGAACACTCCTCACTTCCTTTTTCTATTTGGAAAGGTTGAGTGCCAAAAAAGGCTGGTAGACACCAGACACAATAGACTGGATAAGGCCTGTTATGTCTTATCTGAAGATTTTGTCTTTCCTGTGGCCTGTTTTGAGGTTTGACAGATATTCATGCTTTTGAGTAATATGCACTCAGTGTGGAGCTGCATTGGTTAGTCTATACTTGGCAGTTGATGACCACTTATGAAATTTGCTGAACATTGCCTTTTAACTGAAAAACTTCACTACTAGTAGCGGGATAGGAGGGACAGAGATTTTAATAATGCACACAGGGAGATAATACTCTAGAATTAAGTCTAGCTCTCACAGAATCATCGAACGGTTTGGGTTGGAAAGGACCTTAAAGATCATCTGGTTCCAACCCCCTTGCCGTGGGCAGGGGCACCTTCCACCAGACCAGGTTGCTCAAAGCCCCATCCAACCTGGCCTCAAACACTTCCAGGGAGGGGGCATCCATAACTTCTCTGGGCAACCTCTTCCAGTGTCTCACCACCGTCATCGTGAAGAATTTCTTCCTAATAGCTAATCTAAATCTCACCTCATTTTTAAGTTTGCTCCTGTTATTAATGAATCTTTCAGAGAACTTCTTGTTAAGCCTAACTGCATTGGGGACAATGGAGTTTATCTGTATTTTAGCTGTAGTTGCATTGCTGTCTTTGAACTCGGTAAGGCCGGAAAGGTTTTGCATTGGCTCAGAGGCTTGCAGGTATTCAGCAGATGTTCTCTAAAGTCTCTCAAAGAAACCAGGAGAATCGTGCATGTTTGCATTTTCAAGTGCTGGCTCACCATAGGATCATTTTTCTTGATAAAATGCAGAGTCTTTTGCTGTGAAAATGTATTGTGTTTATTTTTAATAGCATTCTTGTGACCTATTGTCTTTTCATTTTCAGTTGTTATAGCTGCTGATGGCGTGCTAAAGGTATGAACGCTAATTATTTGTAGAGACATGCTGCTGCTTGACTCAGATGTTTTGATGCCTAAGAAATGAGGTTGATACTCTAATACCTGTTTATTTTTAATTTATTTTTGCCAGATCTGTGATTTTGGTGCCTCAAGGTTCCACTCCCATACAACACACATGTCATTAGTGGGCACTTTTCCATGGATGGCCCCAGAAGTTATTCAAAGTCTCCCAGTGTCTGAAACATGTGACACATACTCATACGGAGTGGTGAGTGCCTCTCATTTCCCTAAGTGTAGTAGCAGGTGTCTAGTATGACAGAATGTGTGTGATAGAAGAACAACAATTCTAAATAAGGACAACAAAAAATACCACACTTTCTTTCAAGACCGACCCATAATTTTTAATTGCATGCTTAAAAATGATAGGAGGAACAGTGTCTTGCATGTTTAGTAAGATCCTTATCTGATTAGATTAGCAGCATGCCAATGTGGGAAGCATATGCTTTACCACAAGTATTCAGCGTATGTCCGAAGGCTTGCAGGAGCCACTGAACAATCTGCATCATGAATCTCTGCTTGTTTTTTTTAGTGGAACAGAAGAGAAAAAGATTGTGTTGCAATAGGTGTATAATATGAACTGATTAGGATTTGACTTTCCATAAAATGGAGTGTCACTGATTTTATATTAAAAAGTAAGCCACTTCTCCATGCTTAATTGTTTAAAAGAAACCTGCTATGATTAGCTGTGAGAATAGAGACTGCTCCTCTTGTGGAGTTAGAGGCCCCATCTAAAAATACAGAAAAGGCCAGCATGGCTTTGCCATTTTTCTGAAGGAGGAACAGTCGGATATAGTTCATTAGAACGTCAGGTTTGCAGGTACGGTAGTGTTGAATTATTTCAGTCTGTCCACAGTTAAACTCTAATTTGGTTTTGCTCTGCGATACAAAATAGGCTAGAAATAGCCCTACTGATGAGAGCAATTGTGCGCCTAGCCCCATAGCCTTTCTCTGACAGAGAACAGTAATGAATACTTCGCGGGGAAAAAGGAAAGGAAATGGGGTTGTAGTTTCCATGCATATCTGTGTATTAACCATTTTTGGTTTTGGATTCAACAGTGGGTGGCAGAATGAGGAATTCTTTTGGTACCTGTCAAGTATTGCCTCTTTCTCTTTGAGGGATGGGAGGAGATAGGTGTGAGGGAGGCACTATGGTTTTAAGCTAGCGCCTATGGCTATACGTAGCTAAACTGACGTCCCGATGGAAGATGACTTAAACTTTTTGCCAAACAGTTGTTTATAGTGAAAAAAAAATGCAAGATGATGTGTTGTGACAAATGAAAAGCTGAAGGTTTGCAAGGAGGGAGAAAAAGCCTGTATTGGCAGATTGAAAATCCTTGCTTGCTTAACTGAACTAGGTCACAAACAGTAAGAGGACATAAGCTAACAAATGTAAATGTTAATGTAAACTGTTACTGGAAGCAATCACGTATTATCCACAGAAGGGAAACATTCCAGTTTCAAAACAAAGGAAAAATTTTAGAGGAGAAATTCCAAACATGGTCTTATAGTTCGAACTGCTCACATAGTCATCTTGGTGTGAATTGACTTTAAGTAACATCCTAGAAGTGGGAAAAAGTAAGAAGTTGTCTAATAAATTACCGTGGCAAGTATTACCAGAGTACTGAGAACAGTATGTTGCACATAGTTTATTTTTCCTTGTCCAAAAAGTAAAACTCCCTTGACAGTTCTGTGCTTGGAGGTAAAACTCTACTACCTTCTGTGTGAAAACAGTTCAGTGTTAGTAGAATATTTTAATGTGGTTATGAGTGTATAGTGCTACTTTAGGATGCCTAATATTTGACAGATGTTTTTTAATATATTGTTTTAAGCTAATGTGTTCTATTGTGGGTAGAAGCTTATGAATTCATAAGCACTTAGGAATAAATCCATCTTTTTATAATTTCAGTCTTGGAACACCATTGTTTTCAGAGGAGATACAAGGATAGAAATGAAGAATGGCAGTGGCCCAAGTTCTCTGTTGACGAAATTACTGACATAATGGGGTTATACCAGCAAGAAATTGTCTGAATATAACATTGAAAGTTGGAATCTCCCTGTAATAAGTGTTAGACTATCAGAGAATTAGCTAGGAGACTGAAAACAAAAAATCTTAGAAAGGGTATTTTTGTCTCTGCAAGTGATTATCATCTATGAAAACAAAATTTAAAGAATCTCTTTTCAAAGTGGCACTTGCCAGCAGCTTTTGTGCTAGAGAGACAAATCTGCTTTTCTTCAGTTAAAGTCCTGTTAACAAAGAACAGGATCCTTTCAAATGTAAACTAGCACGATGCTAGGAATAGATACTCTGTTGGCAATATTTGTTGCCTTCCCCATCGTTTTCTTTAATTTCTTTTCTGCTACTTGTTTTTCCTGACTGGCTTTTCTTTCTACAAACCAGTCTGTGATTTTAAAATATTCTGCTTGAGGTGTGCAAAAGCGTTTTTCCATGAAGTGTCAAAGACTTTCTGCAACCTTATAGGTCCGCGTTGCTCCTCAGATGAAATGAATTTTCCTCTTTGTGAACAGTCACATACATGTTTATAGCTAACGTTCCGATTAATTTGTCCTGCTCTTCATGGATGGTTAAACAGGTCCATATATTCTCTTTGAGATACACAGTAAGTAATTTATAATATTGCCATGAAATGCTAAAGCTAAATATTCCAGGAGATTTATTACAACACAAAGGCAGATCTTGCACTTCCCTTCAGACATGCTGTGACTCCCTTTGCTAATCCATTTCCAAATCCATACTCTAAAGGACAGATACTAAGTATTACAAGTGATTGTCGTGGTTTGAGCCCAGCCGGCAACAAAGAACCACGCGGCCGCTCCCTCGCTCACTGCACCGGGACGGGGAGGAGAATCAGCAGAGAAAGGGGCAGCCCTCGTGGGCCGAGATAAGGACAGTTTAATGCAACGGCACAGAGAGAGAACAGTAACAATAACAACTATAATACTAACAAGAAAAATACAAACGAGTGATGCACAGCACGAGCGCTCACCGCCCGGAACGGGAACCGGAGCCGCCCCGCGCCCTTCCCGGCCCCGCTCCCCGCGCCCTGCCCGGCCCGCCCCCCGGCTGTGGGCTGGGCGGGAGGGCAGGGGGATCGAATACCTGCCTGGCTGCTCTGGGTCGGCTACCCCCCTCCCAGCGTTCTGGGGAGAATTAACTCTATCATAGCCGAATCCAGGACAGTGATCTGCCCAGAAATTGACTCGCATGTCATTGTGTGCGTTGCTTAAAAATGATTCCTTGCTTCTCTTCCAGATATGAAAGTATATGTGGAATGACAACGTTCGCTCTAAAAGCTATTTTGAAATCATGAAGATGTGCCCAGAATACGTTATCCTGGCAAAATTGTTTGTAGTGCACTGCTGTGTGTGTTTGTGTATCGTAGAAAGCTTATGCAATGTAGCTGAATTATTTTAACACTTACCAGAACAAAAAAGTAAAACTATTAATTGGCTATGTGTAGCATAGAGACTGCCATTAAATGCAGCAGCTGTTATGCTTCTAGCAATAGTTCATACATTGCTTTAGCTATGAGAACACATGTTATTTATAGAGGGAATGTTGGCCACCCCCAGGGGTTATCCCATACTCTTTTTGAAAAGAATTACGACATCTTTAACTTCCACTTGGATCAATGCAGAGAAGACTGACCTAATTTTCATGGCTAAGGGCAGTACTTCTAAGAGTGCAACACTTTCTGCTCATGCTGTACTTCTGCTAATTATGGCTCCTGACCCTCATCCACAAACACTTTCCTAGCAAGACAAAACATTTCTTTTTTAGTGAAGATGTTCAGAGTGTTTGTTTTTTCTCAGATTACTAATTTGGATGTTCCCTATCCTATATGGCACTTGGAATCTTTGTTAGCTTTGCACTAGGGTGAGGATGTGGGGGGTTTGTTGTTTTGTTTCTTTTCCTTTTAGTTGTTGTCACATAGTGGAGAGGATAAGAATTGAAATGCACAGCTGAGCTGACAGAAGTGCGTGCGTGAGCTTTTTCTGAAGACCGTATAATTCTTATTCTCAGCTTCATGTATAGGATGAACGTTCATACATTTGTCTCTCCTTTGTGTTTCTCTGCATGCAAAGAAGAGCCCGACATCTTCAGGGGCCACAGCTTACAAACCGCTACATTAAATGACCTTGCTTTTTTTCCCGTCATTGTGTCTAGCTTGGCTGTTTTGCTGTGAGCACCTGCTGTCCATCATCACAGAGATGGTATGATCAGGGAAACAGGTGATCCTCACTATCAGAGATGGGAGGAGTTAACCATGTCAGTATCAATTAAATTATACCAGAAATGGAAGATAGCCAGTTCTGAAAACCAACAGAGTGTTGAAAATGAACAGAGTGTATCTCACAATAAAGAGGCCATGGTAAGTCAGCTTGAGGTGCCTTTTCTGCTGCTGAATGACCCTGAGGACAGGAAGAGACAAGTGGGAATGCAGAAGATAACACGTTTGCTGCGTTTTACAAGACTGATAATGCAATCATTCACCTTAGCTGATGATTCAGAGTAGTTAATTCATGAGATGGGGTTGAAACTCCTGTAAAACTGAAGAGAGAAACACGTCACTATTGGAAGGAAAGGCTTTATCTACACTACTGGCCTGAACATGAAATTTGCATTGTTGTTAGAACATTTTCTAAACCTATGTAAAAGGGATTTCTGATAGCCCACTTTTGTATCTTTTACTTTTTTTACTATTAGTAAAAAATAAGACGTTAAGAAAAATTCTTCATATTGTGTCAGATAGTTTAAGAGAGGAACAGCAGTGGCAGTCTTGAAGTGTTTTAAGGTAGCACTGTTGGTTGAGGAAGGCAGTGATCCGTACAGGTAGTGGAAATAAACACTAAAGGTGTCATTGTAGAGGAATTCAGTGCAAAATGTTTTGCACAAACTTATGTGCGTGAATGAAATGAGACAACCCTTACAACTTACAGTCTTCTGAAAGAAAGGTAGCAGAGCAGTAGTGTTTTCCTGCTCAAGGCTCTTGGAGACATTTAACATGTATTTCATTATGTTCTTTACTTGGAAGATGTATTTAGATACTGCTGTATCTGATGTGCAAATTTGAGTTTCTTCTCTGTGGTTTCCTGGTACAGTCGTACAGATGAGATGGTTCTGCAGGGCTGCTCAACTGAATGTTTGATTTAGTCCGGGGGCTTTTGTTTTAAACTGGCTGTTTTGTACACTGCTTTTTTGTCTGAAATACATGGGACTGCTAAATTACTTCCTTCTCTCAGTTAAACTTCCTTCTCTACCAGTAGAGATGTGATAATTGGAATTACAAATTGAGGTGCCTTTTTATTTTCCTTCTAAAAGGAGGGAATTGAAGGAAACAGGAGAGTTGAATACCTTTATGACAGCTTTTCCCATATGTTTCTTACTCTCAGGAAAACTGTCCTTTTACTTATTTTTCCAAGACACCCTTACCTTTACTACTCAGTCTTCTGACTCAAGCAGAATTATTCAAATAGGTCTGTTGATGGAGTACGCTGTTCACTTCGTTAAAGGTCCAACTCTGCCTCAATGCATTTTTTTCTGCTTGAGCAGCATCTGTCAATATTCTCGCATTTTCTTTCTAATTACCTTCATAGCTGGCCAGAATCCATTCAAAATGATGTAGCTGGAATAAGCCTGGGTACTAACAGGATGAGGATATACTTGCGTAAGGGTCTTAATACATCTGGTCAGATCCTACATAAATTATTTCTTTTTTGTTGATATGCTTGGTATATAAGCAGAATAAAAAGTTTGTACATAAAGGTTTGTAACAAGATACATGGATGAAGGTTTTGATTTAAAAAAAAGAAAAAAGAGACACATATACAAGTGAAGGTACAAAGTGCCTATTAATTTGGTTGAACTTCAATATATAGTCCCAGTGAAAAATTGGGGTGCACTTCCCCCCCCGACTCCCAGAAAAGCAAGTTGGATTCATTGATGGGAAGCCTCTTTGGTGATGCCGAACTCTTTTCTACAGAGTAGCTTAGATTCTTTGGTACTGTGTTACCAACATGCTAAAACCATGTGAAATTAGGAGACCGTTCTGTATCTAAGGACAGTGTGTCTATAATATATTGAGGAGAACAGAGTAATTTTCTATATGCTGTATATTGTTTAGTTTAACATAATCACATATTGGAGATAAAAAATCACAGTTTTGCTTGCAAAATTGTATTTAATATTTTCATAGGCATATCATAGGAGCAAAATACCTTTTGGATCATATTCTGACTACTGAGAAGCACTAGTTGTAATCATATAGAAATATTTTAAATGCAAAATGACTACAAAGCAAAGATGTGTCTAGTTGGGGCTGAGAAGGAGAGGAGGAGTTCATTGTCTTCCCAAGTCTCAACTGCCAAATGTGAACTTTATAGTGTACAAAGAAAGTAAAAAGCATTTTCCGTGGCTCTCACAAAATTGCAGGCATTAGACCCCACACAATCCAGTTTTTCATGTGGGCTTTTCTGTAGAGGAAAAAGCAGAAATATTCAAATTAATTTAGTGAGAGGATCTTGCACACAAACACTGGTCCAAGTTCCTGCAAATGGAAACTGGTTGCCTGATAATTGGATACAGAATAGTGCTGTATCAAGGTTTAATAATGTATTTAAAATACAAAGTACAGAAATAAAAATTCTTTTCTTTTTTTCTGTTCCAGGTTCTCTGGGAGATGCTAACAAGGGAGGTCCCCTTTAAAGGCTTGGAAGGATTACAAGTAGCTTGGCTTGTAGTGGAAAAAAACGAGGTAAGACTACGTTTCTACATTCAGGTACATAGATCAGAAAACAGTATTGGGGTTTTGCAAAAGACTTTTTCATCTTCTTCAAATTGAAAGTAAGTTCACGCGTATGGAAAGATTAGCAGTAGGAGCTAACACAAAGGGTCAAAGTGATGTTATTCCTCATGAATGGACCCTTTACATCTAATTGTTGCAGCTTCACGTCGTGATGCTGTAGATCAAAAATTGTACAAGTACTGTACTAGTTTCTCAGTCTCAATTGTAAAACCTAGGGGTTTGTTCTTAGTGATGAAAGAAGCCATTGCGTCCAAGGTAGGGGAACAGTTTAACTCCATCTCCTGCGTTTAGGACATCTTTTTACTGGCCGGGAGTTGATATATCTGTAAGAGACCTTCAGCTACTTCAACTTAACTCTCCCAGCAGGAGTCACTATAGTACAAGAAACTGCCGCTTAGATGAAAATTTCAAAAATAAAAGAAGAAAAAATAGTTTTAAAAAAAGAGAGAAATTACAGTTTTGCCACCTACGTTCAACACTACATTGAAGATGAGCTCCTCACTGGTATCGGCAAGGCTGTGGCATAGCTGCAAGCCTCCTCATGCAGAGTCTTTCCATTTCAAAAGCACTTCAGTGGTGTAAACACCGTTTGTACAGTGTCCCCAGCCTCGCTTTTCTTCTTCTCACAAATTGAGGCTTTCAGTTAGTTGGACATGTGAGCGTATATCTGAACACATAGTCCCTTGATATCAAAGACAGTAACTACATTTAAAAAACATTTAAAGTTGTGACTGTACCACACACAGACAAGCATGGAAATCCTCCACAAAGATGAAACCTCCTCTATCTAGACACAGCGGAAGCTTGGGAAACATTACAATGGCGAGGCAGTGGCTGTACAATACAGATTCCTATTATTCTACATAAACTGTTTCTCAAAATGCTTCAGAGTTAAACAGAGGAGTTAGGTTTCCTCCTCTTAGTTTAATATTTTTTTGTTGGTGTTTTTTTTCCCCTCTCTTTTTTTCTTCTATTTGAGGACTGGATTAATTCCAGTGAGTAATACTGTAATGTACTGATTAGTTGGAAATGCTGCACTAACAGTGTGAAGATTAAGATGTGGTCTCCTACAGCGTTTATCAGAGCAGGAGGCACAACGAGACTGTTTCTCCTATTTTAGGAAAAGCTTCATACATCACATTGAAGGAGGAACCATAAAGCCTTCCATCAACAGTATTTCCTTCCTATGCCTACCATGTACAGTTTTATGTAAGGGGTACAGAATGGCACTGGGAATGTTGTAAAGAGACGTAGTCATACGCCGAAAGATACCAGAGGGTACAACACACATATCTCTACAGTTTTTCAGAACAAGGATCTGTGTAAAATACAGTATGAGCAAAATGTGGACATGACGGCTATTTTACTCATGGCTGAAGAAACCTAAGGGGTGACATGTTCAGAGCCAGCTGTTTGTCTGCCAGGTACCGCTAGCCTCTTGCTACCATCTTCTTTGGAACGGTGTCAGGGAGCTTGGAGGGCATTAACACTTGCTTACGTAGTTGGGTTTTTTTTCTGGCTCTGACTTAGAGAACATGCCCAGCATAAGCCTTGTGAAAGGCAGACTGTGCTACTTTCCCGTATAGTTTCTATGTCCCAAAGCAAGTGTGAGGGTCAGGTTCTGCTCTCAGTTCAATCTGTTGACATCAGTAGAGTTGCATGGTTTCAGTTCACAACAGAATTGAATCACTGTTGGGCCAATCCTTCATTTTTTGCACTGCAAGTCTCATGTTAAAATCAGTGTGGGACTGAGGCCAAAGCATAATTGTGCAGGGTGAAAAATCCTCCTTTGCAAAGTCTGAGCCCAACAAATAAAGTGGATTTTAATCATTCTCTGTGAGTCTTTTTCAACTCTGTGCATAATTTCACAGTGTTATTTTTGTTCTGGTAGAGTTTCTATATAATTACATATTTTTTTAATCCAGAAAAGAAAAACGTGAGAGTTGAGATTATGCTAGGCATTACCTTACAATAAATTACCATTGAGAAACGTCATCTTTATTATAATAGACACTTTTGGAACCTGCTACCTCTATAATACATGACAGATACCATTCTGCACAAGTGAGACACATATAAATGGTGATTGCAACTGATTTTCCACGTCCTGGAACAGTGAGGGTTACAGACAAATACTGTAGCCAGACTAGCCAGTGTATTTTTAGGCTAATGACTCAGCCAGCGATCAAGCACCAGTACAATTTGTTTATGCATTGTACAAATTTCTGTGTATTTCTTGCACAGAAAGCTTTGCACCTTAAGGTATTACATTATTTTAATAATCATACTCCTGCAGTGCCCTGGCTCTGTATCTAATGTTTCCAGTTTTCATGGTGTTCAAATGCTTGTGCAGCAGAATTTCTTAACTCTTACTTTGGCTGCTGTGGCTTGTAAGGCTTTGCAGATCACGTTGCAGTAATATAATGGTACAGTTTGACACAACTTGCTCTGCTTTGCTTCTGAAACGCCAAGAGTAGGACAGATCAAAGGCTCTTCCTGGTGGGTTGGTCTGAACAAGACTGTAATACCTGGTTCTCACCTGTTCCAGGACAGGGAACCCTTTTTCCAGCATGACCCCTCTTATATTTGGACCCATTTTCACTGAGGAACTGTGTTTTTATCTACATATTTTTTTAATTTAGTATGAAACATCTGAAGTCAGTTAACTGACTTGGTCAGAGCAGAGGGATCTCCTTCTACGTGTAATGTTGTTGGGATGCACATTTCATCTCATCTGGAGAGACTTTGGTATCTATGTGTGTGTATATGAGAATGGATTTGCTTTTAGGCCTTCCAGTGTGGAGGCAGAGTCTTTAAACCAGAAGTCCTCTAAGACTGACTGAGGGAATCTGTTCATGGTTTAAAACTCTCAGGAAAGGAAACCAAATAAGCTTCAAACTAATTCTCTGTAGTCAGTGGTCGTGGCTATCACCAGCAACTCCTTGTCTTCAGTCATCAGGAAACATTTATATGAGTGCGCTGTGCTCTGTGAGTGCTCTCCAAGATCTGCATGTCCTCATTAATCCTTCTGACCACAGGCTCGTGAAACGTCTCTTGTGTCACGTAGAGCTTCACTTAACTCTTTTTAACTCACTTAATGTAATCTATATTTCAGCCATTTGTTATATCAAAAGTGATTATGGCATTGTACAGCTGGATCATCTGTGTGGGAGAAAGGAATTAAGGCAGGCTGTACGTTATACCTATCTTGACAAGCATCTTAGAATACCATGCAGTAACAACATCCGCAAACTATTATGTTTTGGTATTAGTTGTTCTCCTTGTTTTCACTTCCTTGTGTTCGAGCTTTCTTAAGCAGCTCCATTTGTGCATTTGTTCCATTCCTTCTTTATAGGTCTATTAATTAATTTGTATGTCTTGCTAGTGTTTAGTAATTTTGATTTTTCTTCTTCAGTTTTTATGTTGCATTGAAAAGAAAGAAGAGTGTGTTTTACTCTTTAATTGCATTGCTTTTATAGGAAATCTGTTAGTAGCAGCTTAAAGGGAAATGCTTCCAATAACCAGTACATTCTCTGTCCTTTAGAGATTAACCATTCCAAGTAGCTGTCCCGGAAGTTTTGCAGAACTGATGCACCAATGTTGGGATGCTGATTCAAAGGTAATTTAATTTGTGTTTGATCTCTACCCCGCCACTCCCCACCTTGTTTTGCTGAGTGTGTTAGTGTTTCTTTGGAGGACAAGTCCCAAATAACACCATTGCTGCATGCTAGGAGACATATTTCTTCACAAAGATAGCTGAGGCTGTCTTTTTGTAATGTGTTTTCGTATTTATACCTAAATGTCTTTCTTACCCTTTTAATCAAGAGTTATTATGCTACTAACTTACCTGAGTACTCATGACAATGCCTGTAAATACAGTGAGATGGCAAGAATGTAGCCAATTTGGAGCAAGCGAAAAATTGTTCTTTTCTATTTTCTTTCAGTAGTTAATAGTTAATCTTCTCAAATGTATGTGAGCATCACACAGGAAATATCTATTTCAAGGTCCAGCTTTGATGCCTTCCTTGTGCTGAAAACATGTAAAGAATAAGTTATTCCACAAAACGTGGGTAGGAACAGCAGCAATACATTCTATGTTAAACGTTTCCCAATCTTTTCCCTTAGGACTTTGAATGATGAGCTTTATAATTATTATACCGTAATAATAGAAGTACTGCAATAGACTGTTTAACCATGAAAACAGAGTAAAAATACAAGTTAAAGAGCCAAACCGTTGTCACTATTAATCTGCCCCTATAAGAATAAACTAAAAGGGGACTTAAAGAGAGTGTTTACTCAGTAAAAGCTTTCATAGATTATGGGAGTTACCTTTAAATTGACTCTGCTACCATCCTGTTGTACATAAAATTGGCTGCAAAGAGCCTGTGGGCATACTAGCTTTATTACCAAGTAGTAGCATCCATTTCCTTTGCCTATGAAGGTATTTGAGAGAGGGAAGGATAGGCAAGGAAAGGAAATCATGCTCTTTTTCTCAACTCAAGGCATCAGCAAGAACTTTCTTCATTTAAACTCAGAAGAAAGTTAGTTACTACTTCAGAGAGAGACTAAGATTAATCCCAAGGTGAACTGTAGTGCTTAGGTGCTCTAAAGCTAGAACTTGTCATCACTAGAGATTAGCCATAGAAGGCCAATATGAGGAAGATTTCCGTTCTTGGTTTCTTTTTTTAAGCAAGGAGTTGCTTTCCTACAGAATGAATGTGGAAGCCTGAGATCCATCATCAGTGTGTGGTTTTCACATGAACACCCATTTAAATGCCATTCCCCTAATATCTCTCTCTTTATCCTCTCCACGGAAGGGAGGGGAGAAAAATGCTTTGAATCTTTGAATCTACAAGTAGCTGTTTAAGTTCTAGGCCACTAATTACCGAAGAGCACTTTCCAGTGCCAACTACATATCTTTAATAACTACTCCCAGGCATCGCTTACAAATGCCACAGGACAAGAATTATTGGAGCTTCTTTTCTGTAATTGCAGGACATACTAGATCAGCTTGCTCTCTGGCTTGCCTTAGCCGCATATGTAAGTGTCCAGAAGGCTGTTGCTGTTTTTCAAGGAGAGGGAGGGATCTGCATGTTGTAAAAGAGGGGTGCCCAACCATCATGCTGAGTTCTGGCTGCGTGAGCAATTCACCTGGGTTTGGGTTGGTTCCTGGGAGCATTGTTCCCAGGGCATCTCTGATGTGTGCAAAGAGTGAATCTCGTGTTAGATGGGTTTTTCTGACAGCCTGCTCTTTGCTGCTTTTTTCATGCAGCTTCTCTTCTGTTAGGCAATTACAAATGCATTGTTCACATGACTGAAATGGAGTAATCTCTGGTCACAGTTTGGGCATGTGACAGACTTACTCAGTCACGTGTTGGGAAAGGATCGCTACTTACAGCTCTCAAAATGCCTTGGTAAAAGGCTGTGTGGCCTGCATGAGCCAAAAGATGGAGCACACTCCTCTCAAATACTGCTCTGTGTAACGTTCCCTTTTTGCCAGGATTAGCTTTAGAAAATCAGATAGTTGATGCATGAACAAGTTACTGAAGGTTAAGCAGGGGTGAGCTTGAGGATGTCAGCTGCTCAAAATCAATTGCTAACGTGCATACTTTTAGCCTGTGGAAAGCACGAGGCATCTTTAGGTGGCTTACCCTTGAGGAAAGACGGATGTGCATTTACTGTGGGGCTAAGGAATACACTGGGAGAGCTGCTGCAGAGCAGCTGGAGTGTCAGACACTGCTCGCAGCGTAACTTCCTCATGGGAATGGACTGAGTTAATAATTTTGCTTTGAATTCCTAGGAATTTCTTCATACTTGGAGAAAAATGTCCATATTGCTTTGCTCCACGTGAAATTTGTAATGGTAGTCTTTATACAGTTTAAACTGTGCTCATTGAAATCCAGTCCCTAATGGATTCAAAGCATTTTACTAAAATGTTGATTACTAATTATTTTAAGTCAGTAATTATTAAAGAACAATCTCAGTAGTAACTAAGTATCTTAAATAACTACTTCCACATGTTAAAATCCCTACCAAACAAGCTGCTTTTGCTTGGCTAGTAGATAATTGTACAGACAAGGTTACTCATCACTGATGCCTTTGTTTACTGGGGTTACTTGCTTTTGAAACACAGATGAGTGGTTCTTTCTCATTTCATCTGTTCCTTCAGTTTATTCCCACTTTAACATCAAAGATGTTTATAAATTACTGAGTATTTTAATGGAAATCAGAAACTTGGGAACAGCGAATCAGCAAGAAAGGAAAGCCATA
The DNA here is from genome assembly GCA_013398225.1 of Steatornis caripensis. Lineage (NCBI taxonomy): Eukaryota > Metazoa > Chordata > Aves > Caprimulgiformes > Steatornithidae > Steatornis > Steatornis caripensis. The sequence goes on along the minus strand of VZSC01006076.1, from coordinate 4,201 downwards.
TGGATTAAATATCCTGTGTTTATGCAGACCTGTTTAGTAAGAAATAAGAGTGGAAGGAAACAGTGAAAACAGTAGCCAGAATTATTTCTAGGCGGGCATATATTTTGAAGATTTTTGTGTGAGACATCACAGATATAAACGGAAACAAATTTAAAAGGCAACTCATGCCTTAGTATTTCAAGAATCTCTTATAAGGAATGACTTGAGATGCCTGACTTTCTAGAAAGTGCTAGGCAGACATCCACTGAAAGTAAGACTTTTTTTGAAAAAAGCTTCTCAGCTTGGGCTCCCAATTTCAACAATCACTTCTTGCTAGTTTTAACCAAGATATCAGTCTGCACTTAGAGTGCATTTATTAAATCTGAAATTACCCTTGCCTAGGGGGAAGAAAGCAGCAAAACCCACATGGCAGTGTAGGCTTGTGTCTTCCTGTCAGCTTTGTCTCCAGGGAGAGCTGATACTTGTAAATTTGGCAGCTGCAAAGCTAGCAGGGTAGCTGGTGGCTGTTCACAGAAATCACACAGCCAGAGATGTACAAGCTTTCTCAGTACTGCGTGACTGTGCGTTTGTTCCACATCTAGTTGCACAACTCAACAGTTCCTTTGCCTGTAGTGTAGGACCCAAAGAGTGTGTGTTGCTGTGCCTCCCAAAGCAGTCAGTCGGTGCTTTCACCTGCCCTTTGTAAAAGCCCTGTTCTCTGTCATTATCTCCACTCCAGGTTCTCGAGGCAGGCCTATAATAGTGTTGACTGTGCTCACTTAGTGTCAGCCCTGCCCTGTACTTCCCACTATAACCCCGAGAAAGGAGGAGCAAGCAAAACTCATGGAAGTGTTTTGTAAAAGAATCCTAAATAAGCCATAAAATACTGTAATTAATGTGGCATTGGGATGTTTGCCCTTCATCTCTTCCTGAAAACAGAGAGTTTAGTAAAGGCACATTACGCACCTACCGGTCCGTTGGACGGTACCTAAGCAGCAGCAGTACCCTGGTGTATTGGTGGGGAGCCACCATCTCCTGCCTGGCAACTTCCTCACTGGGAGGCTCTTGAATCCCCTCAACAGTTCATACACACTGAGGTGGTTGCAAGAGATGCAGCTATAGCAACAAGAAGGATGTGAGGGCTGTTGGAAGGTTCTGCTTCCCCAAAACTGCACCAGAGTTGTCTGTCCTGGCTGGTGCGAATGATGAGTTTTGTGCTCTGTAGCCCCTAGGGTGGCGCACTCCGTGGCCGGGGAGCTTTGTGCTCTTTCAGGGCACATTCAGAGGGTCTGCTCGGCCATGGCAGGTCCAGCAGCATCATGCATGTAGAGGGACAACTGCTGCCTCCCCCAGACGCCTGTAAATGCAGGGGAACGCTGCTGGGTTTCCGCACTGGGACTAGATCAACAAGTACAAGCGATGTGCTGCTGAATAGGCACCTGCTGCCACACTGCTCGGTGCACCCAGGCAGCCGCTCCACGGCTGCTGGGCTGGGGGCCAAACTGCATAAGCGCGTGGTGGCTGGGGCAAGCGCTGTCTGTTGCAAAGAAAATCTGCATAGCTCATCCAACTGCCCATTGCCTGGAATCATGGGGATGGACCAAAAAATGACAGACAAAGCCTCCAGTTACAGCCGAATACTGCAGCGTTACAGTATAAGAGAGCTTGTCTTTTTTTTTTGTTATGCATTTGACACTTTTTCTTGCTGTTTGACATTTAAAATAAAGAAATTGTCTTTCTTTTATAATGTGGAAATCACTTGGATCTTCCTGGGAGAGACACCTCAGCATTGTTCCTAATTGTTTTTGTGCTCCCAAATTAAAATGCACGTTTTAATTGCGGCATCTGTAATTTTAGCAGAAATGGTATAATTACAGGCGCGATAGAGAGAGAATGTGCATCATCCCCTTATTACGTATCTACATTTTGTTTCAACCTTTTGTCTCAACCTTGTCTGGAGTCTGTCAAACAGACTAACAGAGTCAGCGCTCTTTCAAGAAACACGTTTAACTGTGGCTTTTTGAGTTTTCGGTTATTATCTTACTTCATCGCTTCCTTTTGGGACTAAGGGGAAAGCAGAAAACAGAGAGAAGTTTTAACTGCTCTCTGTGACAGAGAGCACAGTGGGTGCTGGATGGAGAGCTCGGGAACAGGAAGTTCGGTAAATGAGCCGAGGACAGCAGAACGCAGACACCGCTGACATGAGCTGGGCTGCCAGGCGAGACATCCTCATGTAGCCTCAATCTTCACTTCTTCCCTGGCTGCTGCTGAGGTAGCGAAGTGAGAGGTTTTTCTGGAAAGTCTGTCCTTCTCTGCAAGAAAAGAGCTGCAGCCAGAAACCCACTTTTGATGGGCAGCTAAAGTAGCCTGTTCACACATTAAAGAGTTTGGGTTACTACCTGTAAAAGGCCGTCTGTCTAATTACCAGTTGTTAATGAGTCCAGCTTTCTATTTTTGGCAGTGTTTTCCTTCTTAGCTTGAGGAAAACTTTAGAACTAATAGTCTTGATGGTTATTGATGCTACAAATGTTGTTTAATGCTCTTATTGCTTACCAAAAGATTTTACTGGTAGATACGGGAGACTAAGCTAACGCTTGCGTCCTACTAGCTCATATGACCCATCCCGAACTGACCTTTTCTTCAGCGGGAAGAAGAAAAAAAACCCATTTACAAATTTACAGTCCTCTTGTAGGATGCTGTGCTCAGAAAGCAGCATCCCAATTTCTGCTGCTTGCAGTATTTAAATTGAAAAATTCCTGCAAATAATTTTACACAGTAGTAGTTGTATATGAATGCAAAGGCTGTGTTTTGTTTCGTCTTTGTCTTCAGAAAAGGCCGTCTTTCAAGCAGATCATTTCAATCCTGGAATCTATGTCAAATGACAGCAACCTTCCAGACCAGTGTAACTCATTCCTGCATAACAAGGCGGAGTGGAGGTAAGTTTCCTTCCTCCCAAGATGAAACGATGTGGTTTTTCTTTGAAATGGTGTGAGTCCATATTTTTCAGAAAGCCATCAGACTCTGATGATGTATTGGTAGGAAACATCTGCGCTTGAGGTATTTTTAGAATGTAACTTACCTTGTTGTTTTTCAGGAATGCCCAGAATGTTGTGAAACTCGTATTAGGAGCCAATACACTTAGCTGTACCCTATATTTATTATTACACTGGTTTAGGTATCATGATATTTATGGTTTTGTGATTCACATCTTAAAACTAATAACATGTTTTCAGTTAGTAGTGTGAGGGCAAAACAACTCAGGTATACATATGTTTGATGCAATTTTCATAGAAAGCGTATAGGCATATATTTATATTTAAAAAAAGGATTAAGGGCAAAAGAGAATAGATTTTCAAATCATGCCTCCATTTGTCTTCACTTGTATGTGTTCTGCCATTTTTTGTGCATTCTCTCCTTTGTATTGACTTTATGTCCACGCATTCAGCGTATGCCCAGCCCTGTTTTTGCATAGTGCACCAGCATTGCTTGAGCACGATTGTTACCTATTGCTGATTGTAATTTTTATTCGTGATTATAAATGGAGATGAGATTTGAGAAAATTTTATTACATTTATTACAGTTTTACAGTACCTACAGTATTTACAGCTTACACAAATTTACAGTTTCCGCCTATTTTCTGTACGTGCGAAAAATTTTAAAAAACCTGTCCCCGAAGCTTCTTTGTCAGTTGGAAAGCTCGCTGCTTCACAGTACATCCTTCTGTTTGGAAAAGAAAACTGAAAACAGATCTGCATAGGCAGAAGATTCTTAGCAGGCGATCGTGCCTCGGTCTATATTAAGCAGCGCTGGCCCCGCTCCAGGTAAGCTGGGAACAGAAATATTAAATGATTCCCAGCCAGCAGTCAGTGCAGGAATCGAAGGAACCTGGAGCGCCGGGCGGGTGGAGGATGAGGAAGAGCACATGGAGGCGAGGCTTGTCTCCAAACCCGCATCCCAGATTTCCTCCGCGGACTTCCAAGGAAAATCAAGACCTGTAGTTTTAACCGGGAGAGTGGAAAAAGTGAGCTGGCGATGGGACGCGCCCCCGGTCACATGGTGGGGGTATAAATAGCCGGGGCCGGGGCCGCTCCTGCCCTGACTCAGCAGCGCGCCCGCGGCAGCCCCGCGGCCTCGGGGACCGGCAGCAGCGGCGGCGGCGGCGCGCCACCTCCTGGCGACAGCGCCGAGCTGCGCCTCCCTGCCGCCGGGCCGGGGCCGGGGC
>VZSC01006075.1:435070-451313 GCA_013398225.1 Steatornis caripensis | reverse complement strand
TTCTCTGGAGATATTCAAAACCCGCCTGGACGCATTCCTGTGCAACCTGCTCTAGGCAAACCTGCTTTAGCAGGGGGGTTGGACTAGATGATCTCTAGAGGTCCCTTCCAACCCCTACCATTCTATGATTCTGTGAAAATATGATCAATCAGCTGTCCCAAACAAAAGCCTGCACCCTGAATAATTTCTGTATGCTCAAGTAAGTAGATGATAGCCAAACTAGACAGCCAACAGCCTGTTGATCATCAAGAAGCACAAAAGCACTAAAGAAATGTCCAGACTGTGAATACCACAGGCAGTGACAGCAAATCAGAAAACAATTGCATGGTTTGAACAGATAAATTATCATCAAGTTATTCTCTACTCAACTCCTATAACTAAGAACACTTAGTTGGGGAGTGTTGAGGTTAGACAAAGTTTCTTAAAAGAGTCAAGGGAGGCAAATCTCATGACCTTGCACCAGCATCTAGGACCACGAGGGAACAAGGAAGAGCCCAGCAGACCCCACAGCCAGGCACTGGGACTGTGCACAGCCAGATTGGCACTATTTGCACATCAGACTGCTCTGCAAGACTGCAACATCTCTCCTGTGGCACAGGGAAGCTGTGTACGAAACCACTACACAAACCTGGCCAACTTTTCTGACTCACTGCACCACCTCCCTCATGGCACAGGCAACTTGCGCAATTTGTAAAATTGCCTATATCTGTGATTAAAGAGCTGTGGTATCCCAATCCATTTAGCCTCCACATTTCCATTTGGTCTTCAACCATAACATCAAGATGGCAGATCAAAACATTTTGCTCCTAAACCTCCAAAACTCTAGTTTATTTTTCATAATTCTAGTAATAATATATTAACAGGTGCATATTGCCTTGACTTTCAAAGTCACGTGTGCTCCCATATCACACAAATCTAAAGACCCTGTTATCATACACATATGAATATATATGCACACTCATGAGAACCAGTGTTATCTTTTCTAATTTCCCTAACACTTCATGGGAGGACACCTGCATATATCTATAAAACCATTACTGAATGAACACATTCCTTCAAGTGCAATATGTTCCTCAAAGTAGTGCCACTTATTACTGCATATGTAAATAATTCTATGAATGTTAATGTCATTGAAGATTATTAGAGTTTTTTTGTAACTGAAAACAGTGATAAAATATTTAACAGGTGACTTAAGCTAATATTTTTTCAAAAACAGTCTTGTGCTATCATAATATTCTACTTCTTAGACAACAATGATAATCAAAATTCCAAGTGAAAGACTGCATTTAAAAAGAGAGAGAAAACTTACTACCCAGTCTTGTCTAAAATATGGAAATACCTACTATTTTATGCAAGATAGGCAACCAGAATTTTCCAAATTACATAGTCTTTTGAAAAATCCAGTTGTATCAACCTTGATCAACATTTCACATCAATAAAAAAAACTAATAAAATGTTCAGTAAAACCAAATTCTCTCAATTTCAGATAAATAGGTATACATCTCTATATACATTTACCTATGTAGAATGAGCTTGATTTCCATCAAGTGAAATCAATGTTGTCTTGAAAAATCCAATTAATTTTTAAGTAAGATGATTTAGGCTATGTCTGTTACTGGACCCAAAGATGCATCCCATTTTCATTTCACGTCCAGATGTACACATGGTCATCACCTGACAACTTTTTAAGGTAAGATCTAACCAACCATGCCTCTTCCCCAGCTCTGGGAGAACTTGCCAAGGTAATCTTGCTGCAGCAGGAAATGGTTATGAATGTTTCTGATTGTACATATGTGTCATTTCAGAGCATACTCACCTCCAATTTTAACATCTTCTGTAACTAAAATGTTGCAATAATTTTTGAGGTTTGTTTTTCTTTTTCCCTGAAGAATTACTTTCAGCACAATGTGTTGAAATTTCTTCATTGATCAATCAGAATGGATAAGAACCAGGACAGACGCTGCTGGAGAGCAACATAACAGTAATTCAGAACCCTTCACTGACCTCAGCCTAGAAAAAGTTATTTGGCAGCACAGGATGATAGAGCGTATTGTGAACATGGCAGGCTAACTCACAGTACTGCAACACTTCATTAAAATAGGTGCTTGGTGGCTTTGTATGTCCCAAATGAAATGTTTAGTTTCCTATCAAATTAAATGTTTCATGTTATTCTAAAGTACATTTCAGTATTTTTAATATAGTAAAATCAAATATAAAAAAATAAATTAAACTCCCTTCTCCTATATAATTTTTTGGTTCATAAGCTGAACTAAAAATCAGTTATTCATACAATCCTATTTGCAAGTTCATTAAAAATATTGGATTCCATAAATTTCATTATGTTTTGTATAATCCCCAGCTGACTGGCATTATTTTAGGCGGACTAGTTTAAGTCTTTATTTATCAAGCTTTGAACAGTTATTCTATTCTTTTGACTGAGAACAAAGTTAGGGTGATGGGAGCAGGTTTAGTGGAAGTAGCAAGGTACAACACAAGGTGCTGTATTTGATTTTTTTAATCAAGTCTAATTTTTACTTCTTTTGATGCTAAAATAAATAAATATAGATTAATATAACATTTTTAAGTGAAAGCAAGGATAGAATTGTAGACAATTCACAAGTATTGGGAATAAAAATGACAATATTTCTATGCAAAATTGTAGCTACTATTGGGAATTTGGTAAAACTTTGAGCAAATCTGAGGACTTCATCATCTGAGTAGAAAGCATAGAGTGATGCTAATGATTCTATTCATACAGCATACATTTTAGTGTTTAAAAGTTGGGCTTGAAGGACTGAGACACATATTCCTGGCTTCCTTTCTAGTTACTCAGCCCAAGCAAAAGTTATTTTATCCTGAGATTTGTCATTTCACTCTAAATACAAATTTTCATGTGGGATGCCTCTCTTCCTCATTGATCGTACAGAGAGCCTTGAGCCACTAACTCAGATATACATATCTAATTTTTAGCTAAGATGAAACCTAACCTAGGAGCTTACTTTTGCTTCCCCTTTCCCCCAAACTAGCTTATAACTTTGATTATTCAGGTCTAAAGAAAAAGAAGTTCATTCGAGCTGGCATGCCTACAGTAGCCACGCATGATGATGATGTCCCAAATTTTATCAGTTTACATATAACACTATTTGTGCAATGTTTTTGAAATTACAGATTCCAAATACAACCTTTTAGCGATTGTTTGCAGTTTTGCATCTCTTTATGGACAATTGCGGACAATTGTACATATATGTGTCATGTGTAACATTAATAAGAGTAAACCAAACCAGAAAGGCTGTGATTTTTCTACAGAAATGTATTTCATTTTATATTCCTAAATCAATCAAAGAATATGTTTACTAACTTGACAGCTGAAGAAAAAAAATCATACATCTCTTTTTCTAAGAGCACAGAACTTCTATATTCATTTGGAGTATCAATCTGGATGAAAATTCTTTGCATACTCATATATATTTCTTCAATGTTTAAGTGTTATTAAATTGTAAATGTAAAATATGTTCCTTACCAGGCCTTTCAAAAAGCGTAAAAGCTTATTCACTAAATCAGACTACAAATTCTGAACATATTCATATTGATTTTTACCTTTGAGACATGTTTGAAAACAATGAAAAGAAGTGAAAAACAAATTCAGTGAGGGGATGTGCATTGAAAGTAGTTTATATGTAATGCTGCTCTTTTAAAAGGAACTTCTTGCACACATCCTACTTATACATCTTTTTTAACAACTCTGGCTTTTTTAAAGGAAAAGTAAAACATGTGATTGGTAGAGCGGATTTATTTTCTATATTGGAAATCAGGGTTCAAAACTGATTTGCCTGTATATATAACTATTTTTTTCATAATAATGTATGCTTAAAATAAAGTAAAAAGGAGAAGACTTGTAACAGAGGCTTGTACTTCAAGAATTATACTGTGATATGTGTTACACAATCAAATCATGGGAGCAAGGGGGAGTAACAATGCTTCTTACACCACTCAGATGTTCATTGAGCCTTGTATATGGGCAGAAAAGTGTTTGTAATCGGTATCCTTGGAAGCTCATTTTCACTTTAATGAGAAGTAATAACAGGAAGTCCATGGATGTGTAATGGCAGTCTCACAACAATGAACTGTGGCGGAAAAGCTGAATGCTACCAGTAGATACACCTCTCTGGGTGGTAGGTAAAAACTGGTGAATATGAATTTATAATCCAGTTTACATAAGAGTAATCATTTTACATTTATTTCAAATGTTACTTTCAGTTCTTCCATATTCTTCCTTCTTTGCTTCTTTTTCTCCTCCTGGCATTTTTTTCCCAAAAATTGTTCTTTTTTTTTATTCCACCTTCCTTTCATCTGACCTCTGCTTCTTTGTGTCTCAAATAAACAAAACAGAAGATCAAAGAAATCAACAAAATTCTTAGTGAAGCTTGAAACATTATTTCATAAGAGAGAGATTCAGTTTAAATAGCATACAACTAGCAGGATGTGGAGGTAAGAGTTAACAGTGTTTGAATTTTTAAACAGAAAACAGTAAGGAATTAAGGAGTAAGACCCAGTAAGCAAATAGATATGCAAAGCATGACTACAGCTGGCACAGAGCTTAGGAAGACAATCTTTTTGGAGAACAGAATAAAGGGGATCTGGAAATTAAAAGCCTTTTGCATGGGAAGCATGTTGAATTCAGACTGGTGAGTTAGAAGCAAGCATGTGAAAGTGTTTTAGGCATCCATATGTGTTCTTCTATCCTGTAGAACAGAGTAGTATCTCTGAATCCCAAAATTTGATTAGAACAAAAGTAAATTGCACAACTCTGTGGCGATTCTTCCTAAATTTACTACTTAAAATTATGACACAAAATAGTTCACCAAGTACCTTTTATTTTATATACCTTTGACCATCATTTTTTCTTAGGTACTTTTCATAGCTATGGAATTTGGCTATTTAGCTTTTCAATTATTTTTTTTTTAACTTTTAATCATGCTCTTTATTCCAGTCTAGCTGTTCCTCCACTTCCACTCACAGACTGTTCCAGTTCTTAACTGCTTAATTCATGCTCCCATTCAGTCCAGACTGTATGAGCCACTTTTCCATCTTTCTGTCAGTTTACTATCTGTTGACAGCAGGAATCTCTCTGCTATCCCTTCCACCTAAGGCTGACTTTTTCTCACTCAGAGTTAAGAGAACGGAGGAGGTAGGTCTGAGCAAAATTCTGGAAAGCTTTGGCCTCACTGTCTTTTTGGATTTAGTGCAAAAAGGATGGCATTTATAAGGGAAAAAATTGGGGCATGATAATGGAAAATTCTTTATAACAGTGAAAGGGTTGGATTTGAAAAGGTTTCAAAAAGAGATCATAAATGACTTTGAATCAAATTATTTCACAGGTTTCTTACTTGAAAAGAAATGTGTCAAATCATTTTCAAAGTATATAGCTTGAGTATCAATGAAAAGACAGCAGGAGTCAGCCTACATTCATAAACATGACAGTGATTTTAGGTGCTTCAGTTCTGAACTGCTGAACAATATACCCTAAAGGGAACTGCATTCAAGTAAACACTAAACATCCAGCCATTGGGCTACAATTCCTTTACATTCTTCAGTTGGGTTTTCAAAAACAGAAATACCAAAACTCAGTTACTTCCTGGAGCGCAGTCCAAAATTTATGTAAAAAAAGAACCTCTAATGTCCTATATGCATACATGAGCTTTACTTGTCAAAATTTATTACATCACTACTGTTATGTGTCAATATAATTCTTCTGAAAAAACCCTATTAAATAATTAAAGCACGTAATCAATTTTTCTTAAACTTTGTTAGGTTGTTTAGTGTATTTAACTATAAAGCTGACGAGTTATAATGAAACTGTAGGGCTGTTTTTAGTTCAACATTAACTGCCTGATACGTATCTTGTAAGTTAAATTAGATCTTAATATTGGCTGATAATGAAAAAATGGATCACAATAATAATAACAGGAAAGTCATTATGATAACATTAATTATTATAATCATCATGTCTGTCAGTATGAAAATCACGCAATCGCATTAAAGTGCGACCTTATTAAGGTCAGTTTTATTTTCTTGTAGAAGACTGTAACCTGAAATTTAAAGCAGCAGAAAGAAAGTAACGGTGAAAGAGATATCTCATGCATATAAAAAGTTTTTCAGCTAACAGGTAGCGGGACATGGAAAAGTGACTGATACACATTTCCCAAGCATTTTAATACTTAATTACTCTACAAAAGAAAATGTAAGAGAGAAACTCTTCCAAGCTGCAGTTGTCCTGTCCAGAGTCTCTGAGCTGCTTAGACTAATTTAAGTCTCATTATGCAACATATTTGTTTAGGAAATAAGAATACTAAGGTTCTCTTTCAACTAATTGCTTCTACAGAACACAGAAATTTTATCTGAGTAACATAATGAACCTTTATGAGGTAAATCAGTCTGAGACAGCAACAGAGGAAAAAAAATCTAGTTACAAGAAATGTCAAAGGGAACGGGTTGAAGTGGTAGGGATGATCTAAACTACTGCAAACAGTGATGTTGCAGCATGTTGAATGTCTAGAACAGGATAAACAGAGAAGAGCAGATAGCTTCACTCTCACTATGGCTTTTGAGCTAAACTATCTTCCGCCTGTTGTCGATACTACTCCTTTTCTTAAATAGGTCTCTAACAGGTCAATTTTATTTCAGGCAAATCTATAGAGAGCACAAACCCAAGCAGGAGTCCAACCTGAAACTAAAATTTCTTCCTCTTTTGGATGATGGGTGTCACCTCAGAGTCAGTATCAGAATTCCTTACAATCCTGGGCCCTTCATTTTGTAGGCAATGGAATCCACGCATTCCTGAAGTTTATTAGACCCATAGATAACAGAGATATAATATTGGTATGGAACTTTTTCTCTTCAATATTAACCAATGTAACTGATGGGTACTACGCAGAGAGCATACCGTGTCCTTCCTGGGGCTCCTCAAATATAACTGCAATGTGGAACTCCACCAGCAAGGCACAGGTGAGCCTCTGTTGAGTATGTTTAGAGTAAAAGTGTGATTCATTGTTTTAAAGATTTTTTTTAAAAGGAGTTTTTTTTGCCACAACACTATCCAGTAACCATTAGATACCCACAGTGCAATACTGAATGCAACTTTTAGCATATAAATGTAGCATAGTTACCATTAATGCAATATTATGAAAAACAGCTACATAGTATATGAGTAAGGTATATGCGTTTTCATATTTCACATAGGTTAACAGTACAACAAAAGCACATTGCAAAATAATACTACAAAATAGCAAGCTCTGAAGATCTCTCCTTTAAATCTCAAAGAAATTTATTTCAGTAAAATAGGACACAGTACTGCTGTAAGATCTTCTGTTCTGAACTTATTCTTGTCCTTTATTGCTTTTAGTTAAATGCAGTGTTGAGTGCAATTTAAATATGTGGTGTTCCATTGTACTCACATTACAGTACGTAAATATAAATAAAATTCCCACAAATTGGTGAAAAATTAATGAGATTCATTTCAGGGACATTTCATCACTAAATGTTGTTTTCCTGCCAACCTAGACATGGAGTATTTAATTCTAAATGACACCACCTGCTCCTATCTATAAGCAAAATGAAAAAGCTTCCAAGGAGCGTGTTGGGAATTAACTTGCAGCCTTTCCTTTAATCAGACATTCCTCCACAATCTTGGAAACCAGCAATCTCATGGAATGAAAAATGCCATTGTAGTATATGTCTGCAATTCAATTGCAAACCCTCATTGTGATGCCTGACTTAACATATTTTCTCTTTAGTATTTTTCTTTAGCTGCCGGGTGGGTCACCAACTACTTGAATCAAAGACATACTAAATAAATGCCAACACCTCATTCTGGCAAGGACAGAACAGTTAAACAAAAATTTATAAATGAAGGCTGCTCTGATTTTAGCTGGTTTTAATTTCAAGGCCTATAATCAAAATTTCACTTTCAGAAATATGAGACAGCAAGAACATCAATGGAAGAGGAAAGGCATTTTAAGAGTTAAAAAACCACATGGGAACTTGCTCATACAAATGACTTCCATTTTGCACAGCAAATGCAGTTTTGGTCAATGATGTGTAAGGCTGGTTGTGGGGGACACTTTTGTCATCTTTGTGCTTGATGCTCCTTTTTCCCCAAACTGCTATTAAAACAGTAAAATCCTGTACACTCATACATTTTGTTCTGTGTCCTTAATGTCACATTTGATAATTAGTCAGACTAGGTTATATCATCATATATGGAACTGCCATAGCAAAAGAAAAAGCCATGATACAAGCATTTTGTGTGATAGAAAACAGCAAGAAAACAACACTTTCACCTTATGATTACTGGCAAGGAAAGTCATAGCGATGTTTTGCAACAAGCCTTCAAAATCTGTTTATAACTGGCTTTCCTTGCTGAAGTGGCTACGAATAATTTAACAGCTACAGCAAAGTCATTTGCACTGCTAAGTTCCTCATTCAAACAACCACAACAAGTTTAGCAGGTGTGCTGCATGTTTAAACAGCATGTGTCCCAGGTTCTATGCCCATTTGTTCACGTACGCAGTATGTGTTTCTGATGAACTCGTAGCATGAACTTTGTGGCATAAACATCACGCCGTTGTGCACTGAAATGAAAGGGAAGAAGGGCAAAAAGTATCACCCACTGAGGAACTAGAAGAATGGGAATACAACCTTCCTCTTTTCCTGAACCGAAACACAGTCTCCTCTGTGAAGGTTGGGTTCGCTGCCTACACATGCTGTGTTTTCAAAGCCCTGCCATTAGAAGTATTATCTGCTACCTCAGCAGAATCTCCTGATAAAATATTTACTAAAGTCAAGAGCTGTTTTCCACAAGAGAATTGGTATTAGACAGAGTCAAAGGGTCTTAAACCTCACCATTTAGAGGCTGTGCAATACTATCCTGTGTGAGTATTTCCCTAGTTAGACATACTGCTCAGCTGTGTATATAGCGACAAATCTTTCTTTTGCTGCTGTGTAACCGAAAACTAATAAAAGACCAAATTCTGGATATCTCAGTGCTTCTTCAGACAATCTTATTCATCATAAAGTAATAGCAAAAGTGGAACAAACAATTTCACTTAGCAACTCCAATCCAAAACCATAGGTTTTTTTTTTTTAATGTATATGCAGGGTATTCGTAAATATGACTTAAATGCATAGGGTTCTTCCAGCAGAATTCATAGTACTAACTCACTTACCTAAAGTTCCTCCTAAAGGTGCAGAAGAGAGCTGCATTCCTAGACTGTAATTCCCAAGAGTCAATGTGCTGAGCACAGAAAGTCTAAATCACAAGCAGGAAAAGGAAAAGAAGATATGGTGGGAGTTCTGCCTCTGCATGAAACAGAGCAGCCATTCCATGTCATACATCTAAGACTCCATGTCTGAATTCATGTGTTTTAGAGCTCAGTTTTAACTCATTTCCCATACTTTAAGGCCAAGTTCTACTTTTCTAGCTGTGTAGATGCCCAGCTTCAGCAGGGGGGACAGACAGTGGGTGGGGTGCCTTTGCCCAGAGTAGCTCTTAGCTCAGCATTAAGACACTTAAAAGATGTGGAAGTGAAGTATTCAAATCTACTCAGGCTGAAGAGAGCCTTGAAACCATTGATAAGTGTTTATCCGAAGTTAGACGTGCTCTCAGCATTTCTAAAATCAGGAAAATAAGAAATTCTTGAAGCCCTAGATGAACGGAGCACAGCTCTATGTACCCAAGGAAGATTTTGCATGAAAAAAAAGGCACCAGTAGGGTTTTACACATCCAAGCAGTTTGAAGAGCAGTCTCTTAAATCTTCCTCCTCCACTCTTACGGCATCTAAACACATTGAATATCTGGTGGTGGCCAGAAAATACCCTCAGGAAAAGCCTAATGTTCCCCATTGTGTCACACAAACTGTAAATTATTTTAGCATTCAGCTTGTCAAGGGGACAGATGCTGCCATATACAAGTAAGCACTGAAGCACCACCAAACTTGTAGAACGTTTGGGATTAGCTGTAATTTAGGAATTTGTACCAATAAAGACATTTTATCATTAAGCAGAAGTTACGTGGTCTCTTGAGATGGTGCATATGCGCTGACTATATCTCTCCCTTAACAATCACTGACAAAGTGTTAGCGTGCTGCCACATCACATAGAGCTCATCTACAGTAGCAAGAGGCAAAAAAAGCTGAGGGAAGTCGAATACTGAAATCACAGAAATATGCTATAAGGTTAAAGAGGTGGGGGAGTTGAAAACTGATAGCTCATAATTCAGGGTCAGGCACTTCTTATTTTTAACCTACAGGCTGAAATTCTACTTTCTGTCATGGAAAAGATGAATAGTTCCTTCAGGGGGTACCTAAAAATTGTTTACTGTTCTCATCACTTTGCCACAGTTAATACTCACAGAACATAATATATTACCTAGCAGTCTGGAATTATTGCTTTGCAGCAATTTCATAGTGCTTACTTCAAAAGAAAACATGATACATGCCACATAGAGGATGAATGATGACAATGACAAATAAAAGATATATTAGTGGTATTTTGAATTTCAAAAGTTGCAGTCTACTCTCTTTTGTCCTGCACTTGTCAATAACATATTAAGACCTCTTTAGTAATTGCTGTTTCTAACTGTAGAAGGTATTTAAACAGGCCTCTCACCATACTTTAAAGCATTTCAATATTTTAAATATACTTACGCTGAAGACATACAGACCCATTATCAGATCTTCCAAAGGTCAAATAGAAAATCTGTAACAGAGCAGGACACTAATTGCAGCTTTTCCAACTCCTGTTTTGGAGCTTTCTTTCATCTATCTTTACTCTTTGTTACTTGGCTCATTTTCCCACTTCTTACCCTTCAGCTTAGAATTTACCTTTCTCTGAAAGCTATTATAAACAGATGCAATTATATGAAATGATTGCAACCAGCTTCACATCTTAGAAATTCAAATACTGAAGTTGTTCTCCCAGTGAATTTCACATATTAAGAGCTACCTCCAACATTTAAGACTAAAACTCTATTTAAAAGTTCAAGTCTTTCAACTCTCCAAATTCTTTTTTTTAAAAGAGCAGTCAAGAAGCAGCCAAAATTCAATGTCTTACCTAATTTGAATCTTCATCAAAATCATATGGTATGCTCTGTGCAAAATAACACTTCATGGAAAGAGTTTCATACTGATATTAAGAAAAACAAAGCAATTAATCATCCCTTGTATGAAATGTTCTGTAGTGACTGTCATATGCAATTTTACCTGCTGTACTGAAGCCAAAGTGCATTCTGAATTTCACACTTTTAGGGTAGGACATGGAGAACTAATATGGCTGTCTGGATTATGATGAGCTGTATTCTAAGCCTTTGTGCTCCAGTAAATTTTTAAACTAATACATTAACATAATCCATTCATTCCTGATTATCAGTTTCATAGTGTACTGCAGTTTCAAATGTGTGTGTTGCTGAAGTGCTGGAAAATCTGGGAGGGGATTTTCTGATGGCAGGTATAGTCAGATTTCCTACCTTTCTGATACCTCTGGTTTATAGGCTCAGTTTCCATCAGGAACAACATCTAGAAACTGCAAATGAGTAGAGTAGGATACTTTCCAACTTGACAGAAAAATGCATATAATGTCAGATAAACCACAGGCTGTGTTAACCAATATCTCTGATCACCACTGCTTACATACCTTCTGTCTCACGTGTGTTGTGTAAGAATAGGCCTAAATAACATTTGAACGAGTGAAAACCACACAGATAAGTATAGCTAAAGCACATGTTTGGATGTCCTGTTAAGACTCATTTTTTCTAAGTAGAAGAACAGTTCATTGTATTAACTATTTTTTTTCCCTGAAAGACATAGAGACTTTTGAACAGAAATGGCCAGCTTTTTAAAATATCTATCGATTCATGAGCCTAAATGAAACATCAGCAGCTAAGGTAAGTAGAGTTCCATCGTTAAAGCATTGCTATGAGTATACTAAGTTCATTAACTGTTCCACAGTTAGTAAACTCTAGTAGAAAGCTGTACTTGAAAACAGAGGGTTTGGAATTTACAGAAAAATTATTGATTTTTTAGGAACTAAAGGCTTAAATTAGTGTACAATATTCAGGCAAATAAGGCAAATAATACCTTCATTAAAGTAATTTACACAAACTTAAAGTACTACATGACCTGTCCTAAAGGAGTATTGAAAACATACTATCCAGCCAAAACAAGGCAATAAAATACCCGTGAAACAGAGGTCATGAAGATAAGAGTGAGAGGACATACTGGTTTGACAGCACCAAAAGTGCTGATTTTGACTACAGCTCTGATAAGACAGGCAGGCGGGAGAGACACCACAACTGCGACAGGTTTCCCTGGACTGTAATTACATCAAGGACCTCAAAGTAACTTGGGACTAGGGAATATGAAATGTCTTAGAACTCGTGATTTCCTAAAGCCTTGTATTTTGTGTTGTGCCTTCTACTTCTGCAGTACAAATTTCTACCTGCTTGTTTCATGCAGGCAATTATATTGTATATGAAGGAACAATTTTTTCTCCAGAGATGCACGATCGATATGCATGTATTTCACAGATGCAACTTTAACCAAATATCTGATTATGAACTCTTTTTGAAGTATGCTGGGAATATATGCATACTAGACTGCATTCACAGTGAGAAGTTTTTCCCCAAAATATTGTTGGTCCTTGTTAATTACTTTGCTATTGCTTTCCTTGTAGCTGCAGTACAACCACTGGTTGTTACAAAACACTAAAGACACTTGATGAAGGTGGGTATTGTGTACACTTGGAAGTCCCAGGTTTTACAGTTGTGGAGCAGATCAGGGGACTGGACTTGAAGAAGACCATGTCTTCTTTCTAGACCATTTACCGCATTTTTTGTGAAAAGAAGACAGGGTAGGAGGGCTGAGAATGACATACATGCAGGTCTTATCCAAACATCCTGTTGGGATGTGGCTGGGCATGCACCCAGCCCTATGATCTGGAAAGAGCTGGCATCACACATTCATTAACTGACTGCCAGTATTCAGCCCTTCTGTTGTCTAAACCTGTCCAGATTATATCTGTCTCACATGATGTTTAAAATGCCAGTGGCATCAGGAGTGAGTTTATGCTGGTGCTAATTCTAGTGAGCTGCTTCAGAACTATGGACAATATGTCACTGATAATGACTAGGAAAAAAATAACAAAACAATTCAGAGGAACCTAATAAAGGTAGGTGAACAAGAAGCATAACAACAGATAAAATTCAGTTTTGACACAGGCACAATATTGTCCTTTAGAAGGAACATTGTAAACTACTTACATGTAGTGCCTAGTTCTAGCAACTGTAATTACTCACAGAGAAGACAATACAATTGCAATGTAATAAAAAAGTAAAATAATTGGCCTGCTGAACTCTTAGTATTGACAAGGACATAGAAGCAAGCAAGCCTGTATGTCCTCAGAGAATAGTTTAAGTCACTGTACTAAGAAATAAACTATGTTTTAAATATATTAGGTGAATGTATTTGATTTCAGAATCACTATACAGCAACAAGTACAAGAAGACACAAGTTAACAGGTCTATATCTACACCACAAGAAAATCTGTCCTTAGCTCAAGTATTAGCTAATCAGTGTTGAAATGTTACTGGTGTAGAGTATAAAAATAATTGCATTATGAAACGGTGAATCCTGCCTTATTTAGAATGGTGTAATCTCCTGTCTGGTCTCATTATCAATTAGCCACCATTTCCATTCAAGTACAATGATGTTATGAAAGACTTGGAAAGGGCATATTGATTTCCAAAAAATAGCATAGTGATAATCTACAGGGAAACCTGTGGCTTTGATTGGTAATTCAAGTTAAAATGAAGATAGATACATAATGATATACCCGATGAGAATGAAAAATTGCTCATTAGATTAACAAAATCATTTCTAAATTGTAAAAAAGAAAAAAAAACAACACAAGAAGACAGGAAAACAGTAGAGTGTAATTTTCACAATGCCTTCAAAATCTATTTCCTTTGTCTCACAGCTACTGACTATGTTTTAAGAAAATGTTTACATGTCCTAAGCAAAACATTCTGAATACACATTACATGTTTTGGACATACTTTTTATCAAATTACCTAACCACATTTTCTGCTTCTGTGCTAGATCTGAAATAAAGAAACGTTACAGGACCTTTTCCTCACACATTGTTTTCAATTTACTACATTATTTTTTTGTTTTCTAATGGAGCAAAAAATATTGGTAAAGTCTACAGTGCAATTCCCAAATCCAACATGGCTTCTGCGTATTGCAGAGCAAGACACATCTTTCATCTAACAAATGAAAGCTTGGCAAATGTGTAGTCACAAGATTTGAAGACATGCACAGTTTCTGTGCACTACCATAGACTACCTATAAACTTCACAATTTTTTTCAAGCTTACTCACACTTCTAGACTTGTGACTCCATTTATGCATTTGTTAAAACTTTATTTTCCTTTTAATCTCTTTAATTGGGAGAATATTTGTTTATTTCTTAATGTTCCATAAAGCTAACTAGTCATACAGGCAAGAATATTTACATATTTCTCAGGAGCTATTATAGGACCACAAGATGCCATGTCACCGTAATTCCTATCAAAACAGTTTCGTTCTAGTTACCTACCAAGTAGAGTGCATTCTAATAGAAAACAATGACAACAAAACAAATAATAACAGAGGTTTATTAACTTAAGCACAACTTATCACTCAATATTTCAGGAGCATCTGTGTGTAGTGTTTTCCTGCAGCCATATAAATATAAGCAAAGAATCTTCAGTTGTGCCTGGACAATGTAACTATGGCAGAAAAATTTATTCC
Source organism: Steatornis caripensis (assembly GCA_013398225.1). NCBI lineage: Eukaryota > Metazoa > Chordata > Aves > Caprimulgiformes > Steatornithidae > Steatornis > Steatornis caripensis. Next base: position 436,471 of record VZSC01006075.1, on the reverse strand, counting down.
ACTATGTTCAGCAGAGTGTATTATAAGAAAGAATTTGAGAAAATAAAATTTCCAATTTTAGAGATTTAAATTGTCTCAGATGTGTATACAATTTCAGTGCTTCCCTGAAACTTAACTAAATAAATGAGTCTATGGAAGCTAATTCTGGAGTGGAAATCTCACAGGGATACATAGCTTTTCAAAGTTGTACGAGTTGGCTTCTTGCAGTACAGCCATAAAAACTGAGAATAGCCTCTCAAGGAGGACAGTTTAGAAATTCTGGTACCAGTTAGAACGGAGACTGTGAATCAGAAAATGTAAAAATATAACATGAATACATCTGAACTTTTTTGGACTTCACATAAGATTCCTTGCAATTCTATTTTGCATATGGGGAAAGTTTCACGTAGTTCCTGTTCTCACCAAATTGGTATATGCTTACAGAACTACATTTCAATTTTGGAATAAATTTGGACAAACAAACCTGAGTTTGTAGACCTGTTGTACATTAGTATTAGTGGTCAATAACTATTTCTCATTTATTCAACGTTTAGTCTAAAAACCAACTCTCTTTCTATCTTGGTGATTTCTAACTCTCACTTAGTGCAAAAAAATTCTATATTGATGAGAATATTATATGTCCTTGTAAAATTGAAAGATTACAGCAAGTTCAGCTGAGTATGACAGTATTGTCAACATAATGCTCAAAACTCATTATTCAGATCTTGAAAAGCAATTATTAGTTCTTACATAACATAGTATTTTGTAATTGCCTTCTGGCTTTTGAACTGTATTTACAATTCATTCACTGTAATTCTGAGTGCTTATACCTTTCTTGATAAATTTTATTGTAGATCTGTGAATCTCCTCTTATTTGTCAATATCTCTCTAGTAACGTATAGACTGAAGTATAGAAAATATTATTAAAGTACTAAATAGGTCCTATGATGTTGCATATAGTATATTTAGGCTCAAAATAAAAATTAGTCTTTGGTCATAAACTGGATACTATATTCAATGAAAAATGCAGACCTATTTTGTTTATCAATCAGCTTCATTTATAATATTTTCTATAACTTCTATTTGACATATTTTTCGCTAACAACAACTCAATTGTTATATATCCTCTTCTGCTTCCATTTTAAAGTTGAGTTTAATTTTTTATTTTCTGACTATTCTTCATCTACCATTGCAGTTTGTCTTTGGTGATGCAGCTTTGGGGAATCAACTATCATCTGCAGTGTAATTGATGAGCTCTATAATTTCTCTCTCATACAATTAATGAAGAAAACAGAAGTAGTTTCTCGGAAAGTCTTGTTTTCTTCAAAGTCTTGTTACCTTTTAGAAATGAGTAAAGAAATATGTATGATCAAAAATAGTTTTAAAATGTAAAATGTAAAATTTCATAAAATTATGTATTTG
>VZSC01006075.1:401777-431247 GCA_013398225.1 Steatornis caripensis | reverse complement strand
TGAACATGAGGAGGAACTTCTTTACTGTGAGGGTGACAGAGCACTGGCACAGGCTGCCCAGGGAGGTTGTGGAGTCTCCTTCTCTGGAGATATTCAAAACCCGCTTGGATGCATTCCTGTGCAACCTGCTCTAGGCTAACCTGCTTTAGCAGGGGGGTTGGACTAGATGATCTGTAGAGGTCCCTTCCAACCCCTACCATTCTATGATTCTATGATTCTATGATTCTATGATTCTATGTTATTATATTCAAGTACAGGTCTCTTTAGCAACCATTTCAAAGGTCAGTTCTCATGCCCATGGAAACAAATTCAATTAAAATGTTAAAATTAATTAACATGCATTAATTTTAATGTGTAAGCCTGCTGTTATAAATCAGAATTGTTACATTGTCCACACTTTTTGAAAGTTATTATCTGTGAATCATTTCTTTATGGAATTTCCCTTTATGGCACTGGTTTTTTTTTTTCCCATTTGTTGATATAATTCACTATTTTCCGCCAGCTAATACTTAACTTAATACTTAAATTGATGGGAATAAAATATCTATATAATATAAATATCTAGAACATGAGAAGTTGGGTCACAGTGGGATTCGTTGACTCAGCAATGAAGCTTGTAAGACAATGGGAGCACAGATTCTAGTTGTTCTACATTTCTGAACTTCGCTGTCCCTAGATACTTACTTAGGAATTAACCTGCCCAAAATTAGAAACAGGTGAATGGCCCATATGCTGATTCAGATTCCTTTTGAATAATGAAACCCAGGATCACAACTAGTCAGACACTAAAGCTTGACTCATAGGTGTGGGTAGTAGGAAAGTTGTAGATTTTCCTCTCAATCTGAAGAAATGTTTCCATTCATTGTAAAAACTGAGTTAAAAGGAAATAAATAGAAGTAATATGTCCAGCAGATTACAGTCTTGACATTTGGATGATTGTACAGTACGCTATCCCTCTATTTTAGGCTGCTAATGTTACACATACAGTTTAACATACAAGTACCTCGAATAGCTTGGCTTGCAGACAGACAACAGATATACAAACAGCATAGAAGCAGAAAGCATTCCAGAGAGGGGAAGACAGATATGCAGAAAATTACTCATTAAAGGATGTCTGAACCAATCTGGTTTTTGCATGCATGGTGAAAAATAATAGTCAATTCCTTGGTCCGTGCTAGGGGTAAAGAAGAAGGCAACTTCACAAATCGGATGATTAGAAAAATCAACTCTGACTATACCATAAATAACACTGGTGAATTAAGAATATTAACTCAAGACCATTAGCAAATTTTTGTGTCAATGCTGCGATCAATGAAGTATACACTCATTAGCCACCAAAGTGAAGTGGTAAGAATTTTGTTTTAAAATAGTCACTTTTTTTCATTGAGAATATCTTGTACAACTTGCATCTTGGGAAACATATTGCTAACTCTGGACAGAATTTTCCTTTAAAATGTATGCACTTTCCTCTTTTGGGTATAAACAGAACTATCATAGTCAGGTTAAAACATCTGTGACCAGTTCAGGTGTGATGCAGAAGAGTTTCACTGAACTGAAATGTTTAAGACAACCTGAATTTTTAATTTCCTAATCTGTCCTCAGAATAAGTAGATATTTTTTTCTTTTAAAAATCTTTTGATTTTTACTAGACTACTACTAATGACAAAATGAAAGCAGAACAATGGAGAAAACAAAAGCTTAAGAATGTGAAAGGTAAATATGGGATTTATGCTACCATCACCATCCTCTAGAAGAGTTTAAGAAGGGAGATGGCTACATATTTTAAACCCCACAGTGCTGAGAGAATGAAAAGCAGTAACAAAGATGGGATAATGATCCAGGCTACCCCCTGAGAAACAATTACACTTAGCCTAGATTAATATAGCATTCTATCTTTAAAAAATGTGCTGATGTTAATTCCCAGTGGATGACTAACAATAGCATAGATTAAAGAATATCCTTCCTGGACAATGGCACTAAGGAAAAAAAAAATCATTAAAAGATAAGATGGAACATATCTAGGCAATGACCCCTGACTCTCTTTGTAATACAAAATCCAGGCCTTCAGCATTTTTTTTTTGTAGTAAATGAGTTTTATCATTTACCGACATAGATCTGTTAGCTCTATATGAAATTCCTTTGCCAATAATAAATTACAGGCTGTTGTTAACCTTTGAATAGAAATGTTCTGTGTTGCTATACACTCTTCAGTAATACAGAGTGAAAAGTACAAAATTTCTTTGATATGCCATATTAGTTGTCTTAGTAAGTCCGTACATACAGGGAGTAGAAGATTTATTGTCCCCTTGCAAGTTTATGAGAAGTACTACAATGCAGAGTTCAGCAAAAGCACTAGGATTACAACACAGGTTAGACACCTGACACATTCAAGAAGTGTGTTTATGGCTGGACGTCATCTTGAATTAGACTGTCCTCCTGGCATCTGCAGCTAATTCAGACATTCTTGGCTTGTTTCAGAAAAACCTATAAAAAATATCCTTACTGATGTGGTGACTGAGAAGATAATCTCTTTAAGCGTCTTAACTGGGTTGGATATATCGGGATCAAGTCCTCACACAGAACATATGCCATAAGAAGCTCACAGATTTCAAACACATCTGTTTGCATCTCAGACAAAGCCAATAGTCTCGGGTGCATTTACCTCACTCTGGTGGCATCTGATCTTAGGTCACCTGCCAAAAACCGGAGAGAAGCTGTTTCTCAGCAGGCAGGGTCCTGCCAGCAGGGTATTGATCATATCCCCAGTTAAGAACCTGCCATGCTGGGGGAACTATTTTATGTAGTTCATGTGTGTCCTTGTAATTGTCATTAAGATAATAGAAAAACTGGAGTGAGAAGCTATTGCAGTCTTCTTTCAAGACCTACATCTGGTTCAAGCGGACATCAACTTCTTCATTCATTGAAAATGGTGACAAAACTGCCACCCCACCATCTATAGGTATCCATCAGCTGGCTGCTTCTGTATGAATAACTTTAGGGTAGAATGCAAGTCCTGCAACCAGGAGTCATAAAACTCTTGAGAAAATTGCTGACAGATGCAACATTGAAGAAAATTGCCATCATTTATCTGCAACAGATCTTTATTAAGACTCTTTCAAGGCTCCCCTTTTTCTTAAGGATAAAGAAATCACTGAGAATAAAGAAACCTCTTCCCATGAAGTTTAATAAAATCTCTTCTATCAAACCTAAAGTAGAAACAACATTCACATCTTTAAAAGGCTTTCATGAAAACAAAGATGATGTTAGATGTTGTGAGATAAAAAGTATAGCTGGGTTGCTACCATACATAACTTTGGCTATTCCATATAAGCACTGATTGAAACACACTCAGCTCTTTTGACCCCTATTTTGTTTCCTCAGTAAAGCCTCTTACGCTCTACTTTTTGCTCAAGAAAAGTTGTTATAAGCTTCAGTACGATGAAGGTCTGCAGGACTGACCCATTGCTAGATGGACAGAACTTAAAACATGCAGAACACAGCAGTAAGATCACATTGGAAGGGGACTTTTAACTAAAAGCATTCATTTCAAAGAACTGGAACATTCGATTGTGACTGACATACAAAAAAGAAATTGTGATTTTTTTTTCTTTACTGCTTTAAGCTTGAATGAACATTCTCAACATGCGCAGGGCAATTAACATTACACTGCCACATACACAAATAAGAAACTAATGCTTCCATTACTGTATCAATAAATGGATCCAGGTTTAGAAGATCCTAACACTAGATCTCAGTCCAAGTTAAAACTTTAGTGTTCTTGTCATCAAAATAATTCAAATGAGACTTCTTTTGAAGTTTTTACTTTCTAAGAAAGGTTGCAGGATCTGACCATAAAATTACACGGCAATAAATCCTGGAAGAAGCACATGACAGATTTTAAAATATTCAAAAGAAGTGCAGCTACTAGATATTTAATTATATTCCATTGATTATTTTAACAGAAGTACCTATTCCATATGTAAGACTTGTTTTCTAAAATGCAAACAACCCTCCTGTGCTACCCACAGCTATCTAAAAGTCTAGTTTTCAACTGTCGTTTGATAAGATGCAGTTGTACATTTTCATTTTAACTATTTACAACCTTTTGGTGGTTAAACCAAAGGCAGTATAAAATATTCTATTCCAGTTAGATATCAAATAATGCTATGCTTATTCAATTAATGTGATATTCAGCAGAGCCTTCTGTTTGTCTGGATCTTCAGTACGCTGCACTGCAGCAATGCGGATTCAAAGAGTCTTCATAAATTCAGGAGAAACTGGGCAAGTCGCATAAAGAGGCTGACGGAAAGGGAATCCTGGTCTATATTACTCAGTGTGTCTGTCTTAAAAGTGTTAACTAGTTGCAAGATTGAATACACACAGGAATCTCTTCCTTGGGAGAGAAAGCAAATAACATGTATTGATGTTCTGAAATGTTTTGTGACATAGAGCCTGTTCAGACACCTTAGAAAATCAGGTTCACACTGGAAATGGTCTCAGTCTTCAAGAAACCAGTCATTCCAGTACAGTTCTTGTTCTTCTCAAAAGCAATAAATGCATGTGTTTTCATATTCGTGAATTTATATTGCTGTAAATGATTTCTTTCAAAACTATTGGCTTTTACCACAAAGGTTATGCTCACCAGTTTGCTTGATATCTTTTATATGAATACTTCCATGCAGTCAGCACAGGATAGCTGAAATCCCAATAAACAAGGGTGGTGACCTTTTGTTACTTGTAAACATAAGGTAAGCTCTATCAAATATTCAACAAATTCTCTTACAATAGCACCTGTGTTCTAAGCTCAAGAGGGAATCTGAGAGCAAGCAGATGGATGAGGTACTTATATCAAAATACAGTCCCAAGAAAGAGATCAGTGCAGAAATGCCAACTGAGATTTTATTTACTGTTCACTCAGTGAGATGCACAGAGAATAGGAAATTGAAAATACAGATGTGATGGGAATTACACATGAAAGCACCCAATAAAATGCAATATGCGATGTACTCAATTCCACTTCTGTGTATGCTTATAATATACTGAAGTATCAGCAACCTCAGCTATCTTAAGACACTCCGCCTATCAAGGATAGCTTATACATTGGTTTCATCATCAGACCTCCTTTTTGAAAATGCCTCCTTTCCAACAAGACAAGGTAGAATTGATATAGCTACATATGCAACAAATAGTTTCCATTCACTTTTGGCCTCCTGTCGTTCTGAACTATTCTACATTGAGAGAAGTAAGAAACTTCCTCTAAGGTTCCTTTTGAAGTTCCTGAATTTCACTGGGGACCTTCTGACCTAAAATGGGTATGGTTCCTTTAGGGTAGAATATTTATAGCCTTTTATGAAGATAAGAATTAAGAAAAACTAACCTTTTCAAATACGTTGTTTTACTGGAAAACCTCCTCTGCCTTTAAGTAGTCTTGCTCTAGGAGCTCTTACATGGTAGATGTCTCAAAATTTTTTCACAGACAGTTGCATAACACTGTGAATCCAGCAGCCACTGTCACTAAAAAATATGGGCTTTGTGCTAAGGGAAAAGAAAAACACAACCCAAACCCGTTCCATGTACTAATTACACTTCAGTCCACGTCTGCTAAATCAATGTCTTCAAAGAACAAAAAAGATTTTATAAGAAATGTCATTCAAGAAAAAAGAAATCTGCAAGCACAACTTTAAAAACATTAGAATAGCAGCTCCAATGTGTTTTAATTTTCTTATATCAATGAAAAATTAATTTCATTTTCTTCTGAAGCATTATGGGTCAACCCACTTTTAGAAATTTAAGCTCAAGAGACTACATGAGTTCCTGGCCTAACCTGAGTGATCATAATGAAACTTGTAGTAGGAAAAACTTTTACATTAGTATCTTTTGATTTTGCATTTCTCTAGGTACTCCTAAGAAAATATTTCGATGAACTAGGATGCTTCTCTTATCTCAACATAAATGAGTGGTTGAAGCATTGTGGGAAAAATCTCATAATAATTTATATAGTGCATATAAATAAATGCTTTGTTAAAACAGGATGAAGAAGATCACACAACGCTCTATTTTGTTCACTTAATGTGATGAAAAGCCTCTCTGAATTGGCAATTCTTAATTAACAGCTCATTTCTGAAAATATTTTCTATTTTGAGAACCCTTACTAAAGACAGTGGAAACTCTTGAGATAATTTCAATACTTGTTCTGTAGATTAATATTTGTAGAAAAAAACCCAGCCCACCAACCAAAAAACTAAAAACGTGCTTTCTCACAACTCAAACTTTTCTGACAATTCTTGCTTATATACTCCATTACCATAAACATAGCATAAAAGTGAAGTATATTTCTAATATTTGGGGCTGATAAACACTCTTCAGAACTTCAGTAATGTATAACTGATCTTTCAATTATTAGCAGAGAAGCACTCAAAAAGGCAGAAGAGAGGATTAAAGCCAGCACAGCACTTACATTCTTGAGCTGTTTCACTTAAATAAAGTGCAAATTTTATAATTTCTGCTTTTCTTAGTATTCATCAATCCCTAAACCATTTAAAAAAAAAAGAAAAAAGATAAATAAACAGATACATTGGATTTCCTGCTGAAGAGCAAAAGTAAAGGTAATGTCATTGCAGCTGCAGTACAGATGGTTTTTCTTGTAGTATTTCACTGAATACTAAACAGATACTGAAAACGTTTGAAAGCACAGTAAACAAACAACTGAGTCTAAAAGCCTTTTGCATTTATCAAATAGACACATTCGGAATATCTGGATGCCTACCAGATTTTAAAAGATGAAAAAACAATAAAGCTATACTCAGGAAAACACTGAAAATAATGATTTTGAAATAACACATAATTACATATTAACATTCTCACTATGATTAATAAAAAAGGCAAGAGTCTGATGGAAACCACTGGAGGAGAAAAATGGAAAGAACACAATTGCTTGTGTGTACCAGTAAAAGGATTTCCTAGGCTATGCAGAACAAAATGAAACAGGGATCCTACCTTTAAAATGTGCAAGACTTGTATTTACTAATAGGTCAGAAGAAAAGAACTTACATTGAAATACACACTAGAATGAAGAGGTTTAACTTTTGTGAATAGTCATGATGAGCTAGGTCTGTGGTATCTCCTTCCTCCAGTTAGCATGAATACTTCCAAAACAGAAGTGGAAAGTTTGCAATTTAAGTGGCCTATCACTTGGACACGTTAGGTATTGCATGAGACTTACTCAGTTACAGACATTTAACACGGGATGATACTGTGACACAAAGGCAGTACATGGAGTCATCCGAAGGTGCAATGGGATGCCACGTGTTCTTTTGACTGCTTATGACCTTTTAAAGCTTTTAAAGTACAATGACATCAAGTTATAAGTATCCACTTATAAAGAAAACCTGATCCAAATTCCACTCAGCCCTCTGTGTCTCTTAGAAAGAACAGACTACGGAACAAGTTACCCAAAATTTCTCATTCTAAGTCAGCACATACAACAAGACAGAAACTCAGCAACACGGTGTGTACAAACGAACATGGTTCTGTGCTTCTGGCATACAGGCATGTACAACACTACACATAGTAGCTCAGGCATGACCATTAGTTATCTTGCAATGCTTTTCAACATTTCAAATTCAAATTTCTTGGATTTTACTTTTCAATGTTCAGAAGCAATCAAATCATATAGTATTTTATCAAATGTAAATGATACATTTACAGGGAAGTTTTCTGTAAAGAAAACCTGTACAGGAAGGAAGGTTTATTTCTTCTCTAAGGAAAAAATATTATCTCTCTTAATAAATTAGTGGACCATTATTTACTGCTGTAAATAGTGTTTTTTTTCCTTAATGCTACGTTGGTATAATTTATTCAAGTAATACTTGTAATTATTATATTTTTGAAAATCTTCTGATGTATTCTTCCTTCTTTTGCCAGAGAAATTATGCTTCTTATGTGCATGGATTATCTTAGAGTATTTAGAGTCTTTTAGATTTTTAGATTTTAGTCATTGAGATGAGAAAGCTTTAATTTCTTTTGGGATTCTAACTCTCACAAGGAGGTACAACTCCAGAGTATGTTGAATGGGGGTAATTTCTTGTCAGGGGAATTAAAGATAAACCAATTCTTGAACAGTGCTGACATTTTGCTGGTGCTTTGATAGAAGACAGATTGCTTTTTGCAGCTCCTTCTTCTTAAAAGCTTTGCACAACTAACAGCCTTTCACTTGCGGCCGTCGTATGGGGCACAGGAAAATCTGAAGATTACTATTTTATCCCTGTTCCATATTATGTAAACAAATTCTGGAAAACTCACAGTGTCTCTTCTGTCTTCTTAAAAATACAGCTTTGAGCTCGCAGAGCAGGGCAGAAGATTTTTCCATGCATATAAATTTATAAGGAAAAGAAAAATGTAAAATTTGTCAGATAAGCTTGTAAATCATTTTATGTTCTGAAAAATGTTTATTTTGAGCCATATTCATAAAATACAGAAGAATCTTATGAAAAGGAGCCAGACTAAGTAGAAATGAAAACCCTTGTGTAAAAGGGAGTATGCAGCCACTCTGTCCCAGAGCAGATTAGGAATGAAACATTGACAAAGGGAAACCCTTTAACTCCTCTTACTCCCAGCATCAAGGCAAATGTAACCTCCAAGCCATACTAAACAGTATTTATTTCCCTCTCCGTTCTACCACACTTATATTCATGGTTGCACTGAACAAGGCTAAACCACGTTCACACACACACCACATCTGCGCAAGAAGATTATTACCTGATACCAGAGGGATTCTGGAACTACTACGGACTATGAATGAAGCATCCTGCACAGCGAAGTAAGGCCCTAATCAACACTGACTTTCCTGTACAGGCAGAAAATGGCCTCCAAATGTATCCAAGGTCATAGGTGATGTTGCAGGGGCCTTTCTGTCTGAAACATCTCCAAAAGCAGTGCTCTGGGAGATCTCGGATGTACTCATGGCATATATACCATCTGATAATAATACATGTAGCACATTTACTCCTATTACTTCAATTCATACTGCATAAATAACTAGGAAATATACTGTAGGAAATAATTGTGTAATAAAAAGAGAAAGAATATCTACAGTCGTTCTTTTTCCAGTCCCTAAATTATTTTAAATTATCAAGACCTTTACATTCTGTCTACATATTTTCCTTTTACATTTCTATTCAAACGACACTTTTTGTTTCTTGAACATGGAGCATCCTCATATACTGTCAACAAATAGGAACAGGGCAAAATGAGCTTCACAGCATGACATAATAACTAAAATTGCACACTTCAGATATGTGAATTGCTCATTCTTTCTAAAACATAATACGGATGGAAATACTAGAAATTCTTCCTGGACTTTCTCCAAGTGCAGTAAGGCTCTATAAACACCAATTGTCATTTTGTAAATATCGACATGGCTTTAATGGTTAATAAATAAAGTGTAACAGAAAAACCTGGAACTTGAATCTACACGGTTTATTGCTTCATATTATTTTTTTGTGAGAAATGTGATAGAGGGTAATATATTCATAAATTAAACTAAGAAGTAACAAATTATAAGAAACAGCTTTTTGCAAATTCAACAGAGTCCTGGCATGAATAGAAAGTTTTAATCAGAATTTTCACTGTTTGCTACAACATGTCACCCTGTTTGCTTACTTCTGTTTGGTGTGGTATTTTTACTTGCTATTACAACTTTTAAAAATTTAAAAGAATACAATTTACATATAAGCCATTTGAGCATTCTAACATGATTTGAGAGTAGTCTTAGTTTTAACATTACTCTGAAGTCCTACAAAGTGGTTGCATGGTGTGAATTGTCCTTCACATACTCAGACTCAAAACAATTTAAGAATTTCTTTATATTACCCTTTACAAAAATAAATTTCAAACACAGAAAACTTTCATTCATCATCTCATAGAAGTTATTTAAAGATAGAAAGAAGCTACAAAAGTTATAGTATTAAAAACTATCTTTAATTTTTTTCATTATTTCACTTTTTAGAATAATTAAGGAGACTCAATTAAGCAAAGCCCATGTAATAATTCAGTTAAGATCCTCAAAAGCCCTTTCTCCTCCCAAAGATCCAATAGAATACAAGCAAGCACAATAAATAAGTGGCATTCTTGCTAGCTGTCGTGAGTTGCACTAGACCTGGGTTGAAGGCATTCACACTGAGCAATCATTTCCTCTCTATGCCCAAAACACAAGTCAAACGTGTAAGTTACCCCTGAGATTTTCAAATTCCAAACATACACATAAAATTATGTCACTTTAAACTACTATTCAATGTTTTTCTTCTCTCTATTCAACTTCATAAATCTCTTGCCAGTGCTAACAGAATAAAAAAATTGGGGGAGATTTCCATGAAGTAAATTATTCCAAAATTCTCACAATATTTCACATCTGTCCATGTTTTTGAGACAACTGCACTACAAGAGATAGAAATAATCAAAGACAAATTGGGGTAGAGACAGACTTATGCAGAAACCAAAGCAGCTTCTGAAAAATGTGTCCTAGACAATGTGATCAGGCCTGTCTGCGTTGCATTAACAATTCACATGTCTACCTGTACAGATAAGCTGTGGCCTGACTGGATCCTCCAATCATTCAGATCATGAAATTAACTCTTGGAGAGCAGCACAAATCCTATTTTTTGCATATGCTTTAGGGGTTTTTTCTATAGCAGACATGAGGGTAATTAATCTCAACCACACCTTGATATAATGCCAAGGCACAGCCAAGGTATACTCCTTGACCTGAGAACTGGAAAGTAGTGCAGGGCTCCATCATTTACTGTGACTGAAATATTTTTTCAGGACTTTACGTTATCTGCTTTCAAACAATGGATAAAGGCTACAGCAATGGCATTATCACCTTGTATAAAATCTCAAACTCTGAAGTCTTTTAGAATATCAGCATTGAATGCATTTGCAGTTGCCATTGTTTCTCATAAAAAGCACTAGTAAATGGAAGTCTAAGTTGTTTTGAAATAGCTTGTATTGAACTCTGCATCCATGCGCTTTTAAATTTTGTCATGTTTGCATATATTGCTTGGGAAGAAAAGGAAGGAAAATTCAATGTTCAGAAGTGATTTATTTTATATAACTATGAAACAAGAATGTCTACAGGATAAACTTAAAGTCCAGTCTCGATGATGTACTCTTATCATCTTGAACTAATTTGGCATTTATCTAAAGATTTTTTTTAATATATCTACAGGAACAGTTTTTTTAACTTACCTTTTCTTCTTTTTAAATTTTTTTTAATTATGTGTTTCCTTATTGTTGGTTTGGCTGACAGTAAAACATCAATGCATTATACCTAGACTGCTGTGTATTTGTAAACTACCCCCCACTCCAAAACACAGTAAGAAGAGAAAGTTTTTTTCTTCACTTTGGTAGTAGTCACACAAAGATAAGTCCATACATTTGTAGTGAATTTCATAGATGCCTGTAAATATAGCTTTTTTAACACACCTATTGCTTCAAACAATCATCCTTTCTATTTCAGCAGGAGAATGGCTCAATGCATTCTCTTTCATAAGATACCTTACAGATCTTTTCTTTGCCTCTTGTATTCTTTCTGCTTATTGGATAGGAGCATGAATGACCCAGTGAGGGAGTAAAATAACTAGGGTATGGTATAAAAGGGAAAACAGAACCCAGGGACACTCCACTTGTGCTACTGCAAGAATACAAGAAGTTTCTGATGCAGCCTAACATCATCATTCTTCAAGTCACTGCAACAACTAACTTTTTCTCTTTGGCCCCTAGTTTAATCCATGTGTTCTAATATTATCAATTAACTTTATGTCATCCTCCATTACTTATCTTTCCCTCCTGTATTCACCTACTTTTCCTTTTTTCGCCTGTGCCTTGCTTTTCAGGTGCCCAGTAGTACTCAACACTCTTCTATGTTACCTATTTTCTTCCATCTGACATCTTCCGCTCACATTTCTTTTTTCTGTCTTTGAATTTCCACTTCAAAAATGTACCCACATAGTACAGACAAGAGGCCTGGAAACAGGATACGAGCTACATTTTATAGGCAGACTCTAAAAAACATAGAATTATTATAGAAGTTAAGATAGCCAAACCATGTAATCACAAGGCACTATCAATGCATATTTCATTCTCCTATCCACCCTGCATGGAATTATACTGTCACAAGTAAAATTAGATTGTCAATTGTCCCTTTTTTGTCTGAGACGTGCCCAATGACTACATCTAGTGCTGTATAAATGCAAATAATTAAAAAGATAGGATTTCTGCCATAAAGATCATACAGTGAAGAATAGAAAAGAACAGAAATGAAAGCAATATGAGGGGGAAGAGAAGGCAAAACAAGCATTAAACACAGGAAAATATATGAGACATTTTAGTGGCAGTTAAGTAGTACTGATAGTACTTTGAAATGAGAACAAATGGAGGAGTAAATAGGACTGAGCTGGACGTCTGCACTGGAAAGAGAGACAAGAAAGTGGATTTTGCAGGAAGAGATTGATGATGTTTTAAGTGTTTTATGAGTATGGACTATGAAGTTTAAAGAGGATTTTCTACAATAACATAACTCCCATCTGGGCCAATTTTCTAAATTCATGAAGGTCTTTCCTGTCAGTTTGACTGTGTTGGTCTTGATGAAAGCTTTTTTCATCAAAGCATCCCTCGCTTTACTGTCCTCCCTACCACGAACCATGACCACTAAAAAAAGGCTATGAATATTTCAAAGAACTAAATAGCATGGATGGATTAATATTTTAATTCAAGATATGCTTGCCTTTTATCGAGATGTAACTTTGAACATAATAAATTCTGTTTAAAGAACCAAAGACTTTCATATTCTATATTTTGCATCCTCTTTAATTATTTAAGTTCTTTCTAAACACTAGAATGTTTATGGACATAGCCAATGGTATGCCAAAAGCAGAATATGAAACTAAGATTGTATCCAGCTTATTTCTCCGATAAGTAGTCAATCTAAACCAATGAAGAAATCTGTTTTCCATTGCCTACTGTAAACATTTGTGCCATAACTTTCTTTACTTCAATTGACAGATCCATCAAAAGAGCATTGTACAGTATTTACCAGAAAAAAATGTGAAGAAATATTTTTTGAGACTGGCTGTAGGCGACAGCTGAATTATAGCAATCTGGTCAGTGAATGCTACTGGGAGTGTACACAAGAACAGAATTTAGCAGCACTGAGTGACTCACTCGCCTCCTTCGGTGGCATGATCATATTTATTTCAAGGAATTCATTGATAATAAAGTGCAGGTATGTCACCATATAAAAACAAAACAAATTGAAAAGGCTACCTGCCAACAAAGACTGCACTTCAAATGAATTTGGACACACAGCTAAAAGTCCTAAACGTAACAAAGGCAAAATTGAACTACAGGGGTATGAATTTTTCATTTCTATCATGGAAAGTTAATATTTCTGATAATAACCTTCAGAGAATTTCTCAATACTTTCTTCACTTAGTAACTCTTTCAGATTTTATTGGGTTCACTTCATTACATCATATTGGGTTCAGTTAATTCAATTAATTCATCGGTAACCTGGGCTGCATTAGACAAAGTATTGCCAGAATGTCAAGAGAGGTGATCCTTTCCCTCTACTCAGCACTGGTGAGACATGTCTGGAATGCTTGGCTCCTCAGTACAAGAGAGACGTGGACATACTGGAAAGAGACCAATGAAGGGCCACAAGGATGATTAAGGGACTGGAGCATCTCTCCTATGAGGAAAGGCTGAGAGAGATTTTCACCTGGAGAAGAGAAGGCTCAGGAGGAAACTCAGCAACCTATATGAATACCTAAAGGGAGGGTGCAAAAAGGACAGAGCCTGGCTCTTTTCAGTGCTGCCCAGTGACAGCACCAGAGGAAATGGGCACAAACTGAAACACAGGAGTTTCTTACTGAACATCAGGAAACACTTCACTGTGAGAGTGACTGGCACTGGCACCCTCACAGCACTAGCACTGGCACTGGCACAGGTTGCCCAAGAGATTGTGGAGTCTCCATCCTTAGAGATATTCAAAAGCCATCTGGACATGGTCCTGGGAAACTGGCTGTAGGTGGCCCTGCTTTTTGGACTAGATGACCTCCAGAGGTTTCTTCCAACCTCAACCATTCTGGGATTCTGGGATTACTTCCTTTAGAAGTGATACCAACCTAATCTTACTTATCCAGAAATCACTTGGTATTTCCTATACTTTCCCACCTATGCCTCTCTACCCTGCTCTGCATGGCTACACACACCCTTATATCAAATGACCTCTTGTAAGGCAATGCCATAATGTAATATCTACAGAAAACTGAGAGCATTCAGCAGTTAACAAAGGTTAGTGCTTAAGTAAGCAAAGACTTTATCTTTTGTTTGTTCAAGAAAAAAAAAAACCCAAAACTCTTCTCCTTCACCTTTTATTTTTCTTGTACTATCATTCTGTGAGACCCTCAAGGTACAGAGGATGTATCTCGAGAGCACATTTCTATTTCAGCAATAGTTCACATTTTGGCAGCCTCCCATAATTTAGATACTACCGTGTCAAAGAGTTTACAATGAGGAAACTTTCAGAGTGTGCTAGAGAAAAGCTATCACCAGTCATGTTGTTTGTTTGTTTCATTTTTTTTTTAAATCACATTATGCTGCCAATATGAAATACATACCGTCTCATGCTAATGACAGCTATGGTGAAATTGAGGCCTTGCTGGTTATAGCTTAGAAAGTAGAGCAAAGCAAAATAGTTCAGCTAACAACAGAATCTGTCCCAAACTCTCCGCCTATCTTTGAAGGTTAAACAGTAATAAGCTGATAATAAAACAGCAACATTCTTGGAGTATTCAGGATTGCTATTGAGGCAGGATATTCTAAAGTGGCTAAGGCAAATATTGCATCTCTGCCAGCCATTGATGGTCCAAAGATTTTCCCTTTGAAGATCAAAAAATCACAGAATAGCTGAGGTTAGAAGGCACTTCTGGAGGTCCCCTGGTCCAACCCTCCTGCTCAAGCAGAGCCAATTAGATCCATTTGCCCAGGACTGTGTCTAGATGCTTTTTCGATATCTCCAGGGACGGAGACTCCACAATGTCCCTGGGAAACCTCTTGCTCCCTTTGGAAGCACAGCAACAAACTTAGTAAATTCCAAGACTTAGTTTCTTCTCTCTCATGTGATACATTTTCCTCCTTTTATTAAGTTGCAATATTCCATAAAAACTAGGTATTTTTCTGTCTTTCAACCAAAATGCTTACTTCAGATAGAGCTAATGACATGGTAAATGTAAAGCGGAAGACGTCAATATGGCTGTGGAGATCTGTCAGCAAGGAAGTTTCTGGTTGTCCTTTTGAGACCAAGTACTATACTATCACAACATTGTATTTCATCTCCTCCTCAACTTTTTTTGCCTGTGAATTCTGTGCTAGGCATACTGCCTTTGTGGAGTTTTTTAATATATTTCCAAGCCAATTTGATACATAAACCCCCCTGTATTAAAGAGCATATAGCACTGATCGTGAATAATTGATATTCTGGCAGCAAAAAGTACTTTTTGAATAAAAAGAGAAAAAAAATTACCTATTTTGTCTTACAATGGTAGAATTCCAAACAGTCATATATGCCTGTACACACTTAGAAGCCTAAATTATAATTGATACATGAATGCTTTTTCTTTTCATAATTCTTTACATAGCACCAGAAACTCACGGCTATTCTGGGTTTGCTAGTTGTGACTGTTCTGTTCCACAAAGTATAAAAAATTCCATTTAAGACACCACTATGGTTTGGCAGTCTGAGAAACTGAGTATTAGAACTCGCTACATGGTACAAATTAGTGCAGTAAGGCGCGTCACAATTTGGTTATGGTTTCTTCTGTCTTGTTTTTGTTTCGCTCAGGCCTCACAAGTCGTCAGATTCACAGAAGAAGATGTCTTGCATATATGGGCCCATGACAGACACATCTGCACATGGGCATGTGCAGCAGTATGACCCAGTTATGCCAAACCATGTGACAGAAGAGGGTTTATGGCATTTGAGGCTGTCAGGGAATATGCTATCACAAGACATATTCCCCAACTTCAATGCATTGCTGCTGCCTTCTTTCTTCTCTGGTGTAGTTCTCTGGTAAAAACTGCAGGTAGGTCCTACAGTGGGAGAAAAAGTATGTATCTTGTACCTCAGTTGGCTTTAGAAATCAGGAAGACCTTAAGATGCTCATTTTGCTTTGCTGTTGTTTAGAAGTAGAAGCAGTACTTTCTCCCTTTAGACTTTATTCAAGCTGATTGTAAATTCCAGCGTCATCTTTCTAAATACAAAGTTGCAATATAACCATTAATACCTGCTATTTGTGTGAAATACTTTGCCACTGGACAGAGTACAGTGCTGACTACCTCTTCTATTAGAGCTCTTAATCATAAACTATTGTCTGAAGGTCAGACTACAAAAATAGTTATGTTCTCATGGCTCCCCATTCTGTTATAGTTTTTCCTGCAGTAATCAGATGTTTACTTTGCTACTGAACACCAAAAGGTCATTCAGAGTTGGTACCATACTTCCAAGTAGTCCTCAGCCACTTCAGCTTATGCAGAATTGGGCATGGTCTCAGGCAGACTCCTGCCAGCCCTGTTTTCTCCCACATCAAGCGCCCGATGAAAAGGACCTTTTCACACCCTTCGATGTTGAATCACTACATGAGTATTGCTTAGATGCCAAAAGAAGGAGAGTAGAAGGCGTGACTTAAGTACCAGTTGCTCCCAGTCGTTATCTGTTTATTTCAACAATCTTAATTAAATAATTAATATTGTTTACTACTTGTATACAAATCTTTCTCACCATATTTAAAACAAATATAAGGTGCATTAGCTTCTCCCGCAGTCATTTGAAAACCTGTGAGCAATAACTGCACATGAAAGTGCTCTAACAGTGGAAACAAGTTTATGAAGCACAAGGTTTAACACTAGGTTACCAGATTTATCTTAAATAAACAGTTAAACTGTGTTAAAATTAAATACAAATTGTACAGAACATTTCAGTTTTTCTTGTGCTTTGTTAATTTAGAATAAATAAATGACTACAACACATTTTGAATATAATCAGAGTGCAGCCCTCTCATTCATATTTCAGATGTAGCACATGGAAATACCAGGTAAAATGGGTATTTCCTGTATTTCATAAGCATTACAAGCATTTCCTCCACATTCCTCAGAAACCTTTTCTGCATAGCCTGAACCTAAATGATAGACAAGTCTCTAATGTACATGGGACACGTACATTAAAGTTGACTATGCAAGAGAAAATTTTTAAAATCTCCAGGAAAGGGTCTGAGGGTGGCAGTCAATGACAAGTTAAGGCTGTAACACTTGCAAAACAGCAAATCTCATTCTTGTCTGTTTCAAAAATTGAATTGTGTGTAACACACAGAAGCCAGTAATTTTTGTCTATGCAGCACTCATGAGGCACTCATGAGATGTCCCTTGGAGAAGCATGCACAGTTATGCATGATACTAAGAAGCACGTCAGTTGAGAAGGAAGTATAGAGTAGATGATCACAAATGTTAATTTCTTCAGGACTTATGAGAAAGTCTTGAAGGAATTGTGTTTGTTTAATTTAGGAAAAATAAATCTGAGGGAAATACAGCAACTGTCCTTTAGTAAGTGAAACCACACACAAAAAGGCAATGATTAACTGTCCTCCATCTCCACTAGAGGAAGGACTAGGAGAAATCAGATGACTGCAAAGAAGATGATCTCGATTTGCGAAGAAAAGCTAACGCTAAAAATAGTGAAGGACTTGAAAAGACAAGGAAATTGTTAGATCTCCTTCACAGAGCAGGTTAAACAGGCATTCAAGGAGGCCTGGGTATATTTGGTCCTGTCTCCATGCTGGCAGTGGCCTAGGTTATCACTGAGCTTTCAAACAGTCCTGGAATTCTATGCTTCTTTTATAACACAAATTCAAAGCAGAAATATATATCTACATTTCAACTTTATAAAGAGAACTACGTATTTATTGGAAAGAAAGAAAAAGGAATTCATCAGAAATAAAACACTATAAATGGTAACACAAACAGTAACTTCAGATCAAAGAAGTAGTAAACTTTGACTCACAAATATAAATTCTGTTTTGCAGGATACAATTTTATCTGTGGTATTTTCTAAAAGAACACATCGTCTTTGTATATTTTGGTTTGAAAAGAAAGAAAAATAAAAATTTATAAAGCAAACAAGCATTTGTGTAGAGTATTTACAAAAATAGCAAATGAATTGTTTTGCCTGGAAACTCACTATGAAACCTCACAGCCAAGACTGTAACTCTACTGCTACAGGACTATGTTAAAGCACTTGCTGTGAAATCCTCTGTAAATGAACCATACCCAAGAAATTATGAGTACTTGCTTGTCTATAATCCCAAAAGATTTACAGTTCAGGGCATATGGATAAATCAGTTATGCTGTATGTGCTAAATAGTTCTTTCAATGCTTTTCAAACCACTCTTTACACACATTGTACTATATCTTTGAATCAGTTGGATATGAACTTACTGGAGAAAACGTTTCCACAATTAATTTCTTGTTTGTTTGGGTACAATAGCATGTCATGAAACACTCACTGAACATAATTAGCTCCTTTACACTACTAATCCCAACCTTTCTGGATAAAAATACTGGTTTGCCAGATGGCGAGAAACAGCATGATATCTCACCAACTGGGAAATCTGAGTTCAGGTTCACAGACCAGGGAACAGCGATGGCTGCGTATGACAGAAAGGATGAAGAAAGACCACAAGTGTAGGGAATGAAGATTGCCAGTTACATGGCTTTTGATAAACAAGACACACAGTTCTTGCCTCTCTCACAGTAAAGATTTATAATAACATGAGGAATGCAGTCAGATAGGAGACAAAAGCAAAGTCATCCAATAAAAGAAGAGGGTCAGGTTAAACTGTACTTAGCTCACAGACATTGTCATTAGGAGACAATTTCAGGTTGCTTATTCTTGTCTTTTTACTTTTCACCACTCTTGCTTCCCTCCCTTTTCTCCCCCCTGTCCTCTGCCCAGTCTACCTCTGTGAATAACCACGGGAAGGATGATGACACAGTTTAAGGCCTGGACGGTTATTAATCAGATGACAGATGCTCTGTGTTATCTCTTTCCCTTCCCAGAAGGAGAAGCAAAAGAGAAAAGGGAAAGAGGCTTATGGGTTTGAAAAATTCAAAGAGCTTTCATGAAACAATAATCAAAAGGTATAATAATAAGAGTAGAAAAATAATGAAATATACACAAATATATACAAAACCAATATTGAGCTCCCCTGATGATGAATACCTCACCCGGACGCTGCGGGGCAGGCCCTGGGAAAGTCCCAGACTGGACTCAGCAGCAGGCAGGGGCTGGATTCAGGAACGCACAGATTGGGATTGAAGGCAGAAGAAATGGACAGAGCCCTCCTCAGACACCAGCCACAGAAGAAGAGAGCTTGACCCTCGTGATCCCTCAGTTTTGTACTGAGTATGACGCGTATGGGATGGAATACTGCATTTGGTCAGATTTGGGTCACCTGTCTGACCCGCTCCTCCCCACATCAGAGTTGCGGGTCTGACCCCTTTTCCGCCCTTATATTTCTGGCACATAAGAAAGTTAGCAGAACGAAGTAGTGGCCTTGGTTTTCACAGGAATAAGTATAAGCAAGAGCCTTTCTGCATACCGTTCTCACTGTTACTCTAGCAATAACTACAAACATCGACTGTTATCCCTCCTAGAAAACAGACGCTGTCTGAAAAACATGCTGTTAATTTCAGAGAGTGCAGTTTCAAGAAAGAGACTTAACTGAAAAGTAAAATTACTAAAAAGAAAATTGGTTCTGTCTGGCTGAAACCAGAACAAACCACTACATGAAGAACTGTTCACCTAGATATACACAAAACAAAACACAAAAAAAAATAGAAAGACACAGAAAATTTCTGCTAATCTAGTAGAGATCAACAGAAGAGAATATATTGCACTGCATATTTGTTTGAAGGCAGCTTTAATTGAGGCAGGTGGGGGAACAAAACTGTAACTGAAAACGTTCTGTTTATCCTGCAAACTAAAACTTCTGGCTAAAGCAGGACACCAAACTTACGATGTCTTAACTGGATTCTGCAGCCAGAAATCTAAATCAGGAGGGTTGAGTCAGATTGAAACTTTCTGAAAATCCTTCTACCAATATTTTCTGTTTCTGTAAGTTGCATGTTATTTTTTAAGGCATGTAGGGCTGAAACTTTTTCTTTAAGAAAGATAAGACAGGTCCATGAGGGAACAGAGAGGCCGGCTGCTCCCAAAGGGCAGATGATCTGGAAGACAAGGAAGACAGCACCGTGGGCAAGGAAGGGGTCCTGGTGAGCTGGTGAGCGTGCTCTGGGCCAGCAAGTGCACTCAGGGAACTGGTAAACCCTGAAATATAAAAGCCAGCACAAGACCTACATATGCTGCCTCATTTAAAGCTAACTTTAATCACAGATGGAAACAAGCAAACATTGTTTCAAGTCATTGAGAGTCATGTCCTTTAAGACAATGACAAAAAGAGATCTCAAAGGATTTCTTTTTATCAATATAATCTAAAAAATTAAGTTCAGAAAAACATGTGGTGCAATGAGCTGCCAAAATTCTGATCAGAAAGTCAGTGTGGCTCCTGGTCCAGGTCTAATTCTGGAGTCCCCTATGAGGTGATGAAGCCCAGGTCTGCACCACGGTCCACACAGATGCATGTTTGCATCCTTGCCTATGGGCCCACTGCCCACCACTATAATGATGGGACACCTGTCATAAACCTGGACCAAATCATGGCCTTACTCTGTCTATCTGTGAAGGGCTTATTATAGCTGTGGTGCTATAATAATAAGAACAGTAACAACAATAATAATAATAAAATTACGTTTTTGGACAAGGCAAATCTTTGTTTTATCTATCATAAAACTCCAAAACTTTTGCTAGAGCATTACATTTTGCTAGCAGACAGCTGTATTTCATCTGTTTTCCACACAGTGACACCATTTAACTCACTTCCACATTTAATCCTTTATCTTTTCCTACGATTTTGTATTCTATCACTGAAAATGTTTTTTCTCCAGCAAACCTGTGGTGAAGAATGTAAACTCTGCAGCAGCAGTAGCAGCAGCAAGTAAATTAAAACATGGAAAGTTTTATGAATTAAATATGGAACTGACTAATGCAATCAGTTCTGTACTATGTACATTATTTATTTCATTAAACTAATTTGACTCTAGCTCAGTCAGTTTCCAGGGTGCTGGTTTTTACATCAAAGACAGAGTAGGGCAGTGTAAGAGAAATGGAAAAGAAGCTGATGGCTTTGGAGCCAGCTTTGGGATCTGGCAAAGGAGACTACTTGGGATGTAGGGGTACACACATTTTGGAAAATTTGGCTACTTTGATAAGCAGGATGATAGTTTACAGTGTTGACATTTAATCTGTGAGCACTGGGCTACAAAACTAACAGCTCAGAAAAGAGGAGTAACTCACACTTTCTCATGTCAAGATTTGAGGCTTTTTGTGAACTAAGACATCATTGTAGTGGTCACGTAGCATTTTCATTTTGAAATCTCCTTTTGATTTATTATCCCCAAGGGATACTGTAACAGATGGCTATTCAAAAAATATGCAGTCTTCCAACCCATACGCCTTTATCCCCAGCTACACTTCAGAAACCAGTAAGAGAAAGTGTAAATAATTACTGTCAGTCCTACACCAGCAAGGATTGTAAAATTCTGCATTTAAATTAATACAAATCCCCTTCAAGTTATTTTTAAAAGCATTCTACTCAGTATATACTCACTGCGTTTTCAAGACTATCTTACAGTTTATGCTTTTGTGTTCTTTGCAGAATGGCTATTTATACGATTAATCTGCTGAATGTCTATCCATCCTCCTCACACAAACATAAACTTTTAAAAATGTATTATATAGAAAATATGAAAGTCTCATTTCCTGTTAAATAATTGCTGCTAATATGTCATTCATATTTCTTACAAGGACTAATGGGACGATCACAGCATTTCTCCTTCCAAACAGAGAGGTCAGCTTCTTTGAGCAATTTTCAAGGAATTGTTATCAGGATAAAAGGTTTCCCAGCAGGAAACAGACTGGTACAGAAATATTTGAAAAGAAGTCCGCTGTGGGGAGGAGAAGCTAAAGAATAGATGGCCACAAGTTAGTACATTTTTTATGTGTAATACATATGAATGTACCTATTTCTAAAGAATAAGGATCATTTTTGGTGACCACAGCATGCAGAGTATTTGAACACTCTTCAGAGGAATGCATCAATGACGTTAAGTTTTCCAGGATTATGGATAGCTATTTATGGAGATCTGGATACATTTATCCCAATATATAATACAGAAGTGTATTTATTTTGTGATCAATTAAACAGAAAGTTTCTTGAAGAGGACAACAATTTTCTTTATATTTTTACAGCACATAGTACAACAATAACAAACATATGGTGCTCAATCTGACAGGATTAAAAGTGGGTGGATAAACTGAAAGAGCTAGCTGTAAAATGTTTGTAAAGCATAAGAACAGCATCACACTAAAACTGTTTCAGATTGTCTTGAAAACATGACTTGAAAACTCTCTGAAAAATCACAACAAGCTGTATTATTGAATGGCAGCACGTCCCAGTAAAGGAGAGTGCTAATGGAGCCAGGAGATGCTTCTGTGGGATGGTCCTCTGGCTTCTGTTGCTGGGAACTTCAGTGAAATTCTTGTGGAGAACTGAGGAACTCTACCTTGTACAAACACTGGCCGCCATTCTACTTACATCTACAATCCTTCATCTGTAAAAACGTCATCTGTAATTGCTTGTTTGTATATAATTTATGTGCTTTTATAATCATTCCTTAATAAGTAAGAAAAATAATTATTCAGCAAAAATAAATCATGTCCAGATTAGAACATTCCTCCAAAATAACAGCTAAGATTCTAACCAAGGAGGAGTCCCTCAGCTGACTGCTAAGAATATGGAACATTATCAACTCTGAGATCAAAGGACATCTGATATTTTAAAAGGTCTGCCCTTCAAAGAGAAAAGGGGAAGCTGTCAGTCGCAACCAGCAGGTACAGGCTGAAAAAAGCATCTGAATACAGCTGAGAAATGGAGAGCACTTAAAAAAATACTGAGAAATCCTAAGCACAGCTGAAGTAGGATTCACGCCTGTCTCTGTATTTCGGTTGCTGTGACACTAATAGTAAAAATTGACATATTTTTACTAATAAATCCTAGTTAGTTAAGAAGAAGCTGCTTCTGTGTCCCCACACTAGTATGAATCCCATGCCAAATGCCAGGGATGAACTCAAAGATAATCTTGAGTCTACGTCCCAACTGGGATATCTCGGCACTTTCCAACCTACTATTTTAAGGCACGTCCAAGATAAGCAAAAGTCCTTTATTATGGCTATGGGCGTATAGACCTAGTCCTTTATTATGGCTATGGGCGTATAGACCTCAAGGAAATTGCAGCGCTTCCCACACTGGATGATCAAGAGACCAGAAGTACTGGGATGCTCCAAATTCCAGCTCCAACCTCAGGTCACAGCACATCTAAAAGCCTGAAGAGTCATGATTAAAATCAGCTCTCGAACTAGTTTGTGCTTTATTGATTACAAAGAATTGCCAAGTGTGGTCACTGCTTACAGAAAATGGCAGAGGCCTTGAACCAAAGTTTTGTGATCCAAACTACACATTGGTATTAGAATTCATGCCTAATATCAGTTATTATAAGTTTTGTAAAGTATAGAAGATATGTAGAGTTTATAAAAGACTCCATCACCTTCATTTTTTGTTTTCCATTTCATTCTTTCCTAGTTAAAAAACAGAAGCTATTTTCATAAGGCTAAGCATAAAAATTACTTAATTTGATTAGCAGTCTCAACAGAGAAGGCAAAGATTTTGCCAGAGTGAAAAGAGATCCCAAGCCAGAAAATAAGGTGTAGCAGTACAGATGAAGGAACAAAATCAAACACTGGTGCTGCACAACTAAGCACGTAGCTAAATATCAGCAGCATGCAGCAAGAGCAAAGATGGTACAGATAGTTTTGCACTGAAAGTTGAGTAGCTCTGACTTGACAAAGGGAATAAACACAGGTAAGTGGAGATCAACAGTATTCATTCCATATGATGTAGGCTTCAGTTATTATTTTGTAATATTTGTGAAACTACAGCAGTGGTTTAACCAGGCTCAGGATAAGCTATTTTTTCCCGACCTTTGATGGTTGCAATTATAGAAAACGTTAACCGTGACTGAGATTGCAAACAATATTAACTGAATTAGTTCAATTAAGTTTTGCAAGGGCATATGGATAGTAAAGAGTCCTGCGTAATCTAGGAAAATGGGTCATATACAAGAAAATGTGAACCTAGCCTTAGAAGTGCATCATATTTCCTCTGAAAAACGGAAATAAATACTTCGTGAGAATAACCAGGAAAACAGTAATTTAGAATGGAATCTAGAATTTCTGTTAGCAAATTACATTTTTACCCAAAATGCAACAATGCCAATACAATTTTGCAATTTTGTGTGTACATAAATATCCACCTTTACAGCATCTGACAGGGAGGGATCTTCCCTACTTAGCTGTAGTATAAGAACAGCTAGAAAACTGGCTGCAGATGTAAACAGCTTGCCAGTGGAAAGGCTGACAGTGCCATAGAGACGGGATTCCTCTTATCTGATGGGAGCTGTCTAACCTGTATTAGTCACTGAGTGTCCTGTATTGTTCATGGCACTTCTGGAGGATGATTCATTCACCGATTTAAAATCCCTGCTTCTCAATGGGATCAATCACCTTCTAGAGGTGCCATAGGTGAAAGGGGGACCCTAGACAACTAGTTGAATTTAGTGCTGAACCTCTAAACAGCCAAAGTAATGTAATATAGCCAAAGCAGAAGCCTGTGGCACCAATAAATTATCGATTATAAAAAATAAATCAGGATTTAATTAATCAGGATCCTTTGCTTTGAACCCAAAAGTAATCCAACTAAAAATAGTGTAACCAACAACAGTGTATGTCTTTTGTGACTCTGTGAATGCATAGCCAGACACAACATGCATGCATTTCACATAAGTATGTGAGCAATGAACTTACAAAGGAGTAAACAGTGGACATAAGAGATACCGAAGTGATGCTAGACAGAACAAAACAAGAGCAAAGGACTGCAAATAGGCATCTTGTTGAATACACAAGAAAGATGAATGGCAAAATCAAAAATAAGGCAAGCATGATGAAATCCCTCTTTTGGTAGGAGGAGAAATGCTTCATGCAGGGAGGAAGACAAAAATGTTTAAAACAAGTGTTAATATTTACTTGGACTAACAGAATGTTGTGCAATATCACCTGAATTAAAATCAAGATAGATGAGAAAAGAGAAGAGAAGAGAAGAGAAGAGAAGAGAAGAGAAGAGAAGAGAAGAGAAGAGAAGAGAAGAGAAAAGTGAACAGAATATTTCAGTTGGAAGGGACCTACAACAATCATCTAGTCCAACTGCCTGACCACTTCAGGGCTGAGCAAAAGCTAAAGCGTGTTATTAAGGGCATTGTCCAAATGCCTCTTAAACACCGGCAGGCTTGGGGCATCCACCACCTGTCTAGAAAGCCTGTTGCAGTGTTTGACCACCCTCTTGGTAAAGAAATGCTCCCTAATGGCCAGTCTAAACCTCCCCTGGAAGAGATTTGAACCATTCCCACATGTCCTATCGCTGGATACCTGGGAGTTCAGCACCTCCCTCTCCACTTCCGCTCCTTGGGAAGCTGTAGAGAGCAATGAGGTCACCCCTCAGCCTCCTTTTCTCCAAACTAGACAAGCCCAAAGTCCTTAGCCACTCCTCACAGGACATTCCTTCCAAACCTTTCACCAGCTTTGTTGCCTTCCTCTGGATGTATTCGAGTACCTTAACATCCTTCTTAAATTCTGAGGCCCAGAACTACACACAGCACTCAAGGTGAGGCCGCACCAATGCTTAGTACAGCAGGATGATCACCTCTTTTGGCTGGCTGGTTATGTTCTGTTTGACACACCCCAGGATGCGGTTTGCCATCTCGGCTGCCGAGGCACACTGTTAGCTCCTATTGAGCCTGCTGTCAAGCAGCACCCCCAGGTCACTTTCTGCAGGGCTGGTCTCCAGCCACTCCTCTCCCAATTTATACTTGTGCCCAGCGTCACTGCATCCTATGTGCAGAGTCTGGCATTTCAACTTGTTAAATTTCATCCCATTAATCATAGCCCAATGCTCCGATCTATCTAGAACCCTCTGCAAGGCATCTAGTCCCTCAAGAGACAACAGCACCTCCCATTTCATATCATCAGCAAACTTGCTAATGGTGCATTAAACTCCTACATCTAGATCATTGATAAATATATTAAATGGAACTGTCCCCAGAATTGAACCCTGAGGAACAGAGCTGGTGACTGCTTCCCAGCCTAATGCAACCTCAAAACAGCATAAAAACATCAAGCATGAGGAGGAAAGATGGAGAAGAAGGAAGACAAGCCCACTAAGTAAGTGTAAGTATACATGCTAACAGTTTTGTATACTTAATGCTGATGATTAATAACGTGTAAAAATGAACCATTAGCATGAAGTGTGCTTTTCATGAATGAATTTAATAGTTTAAGGTTTAAAACTGGCCTAACGTGTCAGTCTTAAAAATCCTCACATCACAGCAATCTCTAATTCCCTGAAAGATATAGACATACATATCTAGACACATATTCAGTTGCAGCAGTAACGTGCATTATGCTAGATGACCAACTAAACTAAACACTCAGGTTCTTAACAGCAAAACTTGCATGCAGGCTTACCTTACTGAAGCACCTGATATTTTTAAAAAGTATCAATATACCACTATAAATATTCAAAACACTTTCAAACTCATAGTCTAAAATAACACATCTTCCTTACCTTTGTAATCTGACTGCTACCACTCCTAGGTAGCTGTCAGATTAGATCAGTGTACAAAATTTCACTCTCTGACAAAAGTAACGATAGACTCATAGAACATTCTTAGTTGGAAGGGACCCATGAGGATCACTGAGTCCAACTCCTGACTCCACAAAGGGCAACTTAAAGTTAAACCATATATCTAAGTGCATTGTCCAAACACTTCTTGAACACCAATAGGCTTGGGGCCATGACCACCTTCTTTGGGAGGGGGTTCCAGTGCCTGACCACCCAAGTAATGAAGCACTTCTTCCTAATACCCAATCTGAACCATTCACCTGAACCCCACCCAAACCATTCACCTGATGCAGCTTTAAGCCATTACCTCACATCCTATCACTGAACATCAGAGAGAGAAGATCAGCACCTCGCTCTGCTCCCCATCATGACAGAGTTGTAGACAGCAATGTAGTCACCCTTAATTCTCCTCCTCTCTAAGCTGAACAAACCATGTATCCTCAGATGCTCCTCGATAAAGTCATGTCTTCTAGTCCTTTCACCATCTTTGCTGCCCTCCTTTGGACACATTCTAATATTTGTATATCCTTATATTGCGGAGTCCAAAACTGCACACAGTAGTCAAGGTGATGCCATACCAGGTGCTGCATAAATTAACATTGATGTGAATTTGCAAATATAAGAAAATGTTAAAGTTTGAAAAACATGACCAAAAATTATTCCTGAAGGTCGGTAATTTTTACAAGACTGTATCTCCCATAGCCACTTTTTCCAATGCATGTTATTGAGTCTTTTTATTTGTGTAAGAGGTGGAATGTTTGGAAGCTTGCTAAACAGAATGGAGAAAATTATTGTAAGGCATACTTCTCCTCTGAAATCCCATCTTATTCAAAGGTGTAAGCAAATCTGGACAAAATTGGTTATCTGCAAACATCTGCAAACTTCATTGAGTTTGAACAAATCTCAAAAAAATCTCAGAAGGGATTCACACAGTCCTAGATAAAATCTCTTTTCTATCAGAACTTACTCATTCTGATACTTATTGCTAAAGTATATGTAAATTAGCAATACTGAAATAAAATTTAAGACACTTATAGGATTTTTCTGTTAAAACTTTTAGAAGACAAAAAGCAAAAAGTTGGAAATTTAACATTTGATATTTTACTAAAATGTTACTACTGCATATCTCCAAATAACACAATTTTTTCAAAGCTTCTTAATATTTATATCAAGCAACTTTGCCTCTTATGTTTTCATTCCACTAGGAAACATACTTTTTATTTCTAAACCGAATTTAAATAGGAAACCTTTTCCAATATATGCAAATCCAGCATTATCACACTGTGCATTGCTAAATAATGTTTCAGTAGATCTTGTAAAACTGTAGCAATGGCAGCATAAGCCTCTTCTATACAACTGAAATAAATACATGTCTGGAGAAGGCAGAATATTCTTTTATATTGCAGTAAATATGGAAGTGTATTAAACTTCTGAACTGAGATTTGGTTTAGGAAAATGCTAAGTTCCCACTATTACTATCAGCTAAGATAAAGGTTTAGTATGAATCATGTGCACTTTAAACAGTACTGACAAGAACAATGTATTATTAAGCATTGAACTCTGCCATGGCAAATAATATTTATCTGACAAAATATAACTAGTGACTGACATTTTCTATATTAATGTCATGTTTCATCATTTTAGAAAATGTATTTTCTCAATTCCTAGAGTACCCAAGGTGTATGAGGCTTTAGCAGATGTGTGACCATACACTCTGTGTTCTGAATATATCACAGACTGACTCACATTGGCGAATATGCCGGGGTGCCAAATGTAGTTGATACAGAAAAGGGGAAATCAAAAAGTAGTATAAATATCTGTAATGTAACATCACAATGTAAAGCCAAAAAAATGACTCTTCAGAGAAAATTTAGTGGAACAAACCGAGAACCATAGGCAATACGTGAAAGTCCCCTGAACCTCCAACAGCCCAATCTGAATGCTTAATCTCAAGGTCTAAGAATTGCTACTTCCATTAGGAAGAATGAGAAGTGTTTCTCAAGGGACAGTTAGACAACCAAGTTCCCTTTCTTCGTGTGTTTCAAGACATGTTACATGAAAAGTGTCTGTGTTTCCATTTCAGCAATTCAAAGCACTGAAAAGAAATCAAAAACGGAAAAAAAAAGGCCGATGGATTCAGAAAGCTGCTTACTAATAAAGAAGTCAACTAATGCAATTCATATGATTTAACAAAAAAACAGATCAATCTCTGTTAAGAAGACAATAAATACATGAAGTTCATTGTAAAAAAATGTATTTTCTTTTGTTCCTGGAAAAAAAGGAACGGAGAAAAAAGTAAAAGGAAGGAGACAGAAACACCGAGAAAAAAGTAAGAAGCGAGTTAGGGTTTTTTTATAAATGCAGAACTTAAGAGTGGGTCTTAGGATTAGAGTTCACTGGACTTCAGTAAATGTCCTGACTTTCTTTGAAAGATTCATCAATGGAAACAATCAGGT